>JASGXE010010956.1:0-13526 GCA_030068105.1 Sinentomon sp. SZTP_YWyxl | reverse complement strand
TTCAGGCATAATCATAAGTTTGGCCACAGGGCAACTGCGAGCATCGTTCCCTTTCCTAATTAAGCACCTGAAAATAGAAAGAGGATCCTCGATCAGGTATTCATTCTTTGTCTTTTGTTGTTTCATATCGTTTTGTGCAAAGAAGCTGGCCTAAAAATGTGTTAATACAAGAAGCATTCTTTATTTTCTCAGCATGAATTCCTCTGGTTTGGCTTCTTTAATTGTCCTTGATTGAACAGTCCAGTTCTGTCATGGTGGACCCTGAAGGTTGTTGTAAAGCCTAATTGTTTCTCCGACTAGTCTCTGGAGCAGTGGTGTCTGGATAGTTCAATTTATCTGTGCGACAAAAGGGCCTAAGGATGGGTCTGACTTGTCCTCATCAAATATTCAGAGAGAGCCAAAAGACATTCTTTAGCGTTTCAAAGTCCAGTCAGACTGATGCAATTTTCATTGACCTGGTCAAGGCATTTGACAAAGTCTCAATTCCTACTCTTCTATCGAAGCTATCTAGGCTGTGCATTCCTGAAAATCTTTTCTTGTGGCTCTCAAATTTTATTTCAGATAGGCAGTTTCAGGTTCTTCTTTGCAGTGATCTGTCAGAACCCCACCCACTCACAAGTGGCATTCCTCAAGGCTCAGTGTGTGGCCCTCTCGTCTTTCTCATTTATATTAATGACTTGGCAGATAATATCATCTCAAATATCAGGCTATTTGCAGATGATATTGTCCTCTACAGAGTTATCAGGTCTCAAGCCGATTCGATTACAAAGCCCTTCAGGATGACCTTGATTCCATTGTCAAGTGGTGTGATGAGAATCAAATGAGTATCAATGTCACAAAGACATCTGTTATGTCGTTTGCTTCATCAACATATCCTTCAATCTCAGACTATCTCGTTGGTTCTTCTGTGTTGACACGTCCAGACAATATCAAATACCTCGGCATTCATTTCAGCCCTACCCTGAACTGGGGCCCTCATATAACTCAGATGGTAAAACGGGTATCAAATCAACTTAAATTTCTTATCCGGCACTATTCCCACGCCTCAAGAAAGGTTAAAGAAATACTCTACTTCTCATTGGTCCGCTCCTTGTTAGAATACTCAACAACGACCTGGGATCCTCATCTTCAATGCAACATTGATGCAATTGAGTCTGTCCAGCGCAGGGCGGTGAGGTTTGTTTCTGGGGACTTCTCCTTTCATTCCAGTGTGTCATTGCTCAGGGAGGAACTAGGCTGGGAATCCCTTGCTATGAGGAGAAGGCTCAGAGGGTTTTCCATCTTTCGGAAGTGCATTAAAGGCGAAGGTGGCTGGGCTGGATGCCGTGGCAACCTGATCAAAAACACAGGGTCTACGAGGGCTAGTGACCTCGTTTCATTTGTCCCACCATCACTGTCAAAAAATGTCGCTAGGTTCTCATTCCTAAACAATTTCCTGTTTCTCTGGAACAGGCTTGGAATTTCCCATGACATGTTGAACAAATCTGACACCAGTTTTTTATCTGCCATAAAGCCCAAGCTTAGTGTATTACCTCATTAGGTTGGTTCCAACCTTGATTAGGTAGCTACTTGTTTATTCCCTGCTTAGTTTCTTTTCTACAAGGATCATTGTCTAACCATGCCTTTTTCTCGTTCTCTTTATTTTTTCATGCATTGAATAATGAAACATTAAATTTATGGTGAGCTGTCAATTATTGTGCACCGTTTTGGGCCTGTTTTTGTGATCCAATGATCTTCCTGCTGCTGAAATCATCTCCGACCTTGTGGACGATGCTATCGGTGGAATTTTCACATTGCATACCTGATCTGGTTCGTTGCTATTTGTTTGTTTTTCTTTTTTGACATTGCCATCGACAACACCCACATTGGGTTTCTAAAAATTCACTTCATGCACCAATGGTTTGCACTTGCATTCCACGTTTCGTTTCTTTTTGTGTAACCTACATCCGTTCACCTCGCTGGCCGAAAAGATGCATGCTGCCTCGGTGAGAGAACATGACGACTTGATTGTTGTCGTGGTAATTGCCGAGGCATAAAAATGATGCATGCCTGACCGGGGTTTACCACGTCCAATGGCTTTTATTGCCTGTGGCCCCCAACATAGTAGTAGTAGTAATAGTAAATCGGACGCGGACCAATGGGAGATATGGCGGTTCGCAAAACAAGCGAATTTCGCGGAATCGCAGGTTAGGTAAGGTTAGGTTGGGTTGAGTTAGGTTTGAGTGGATTAGGTTTGGTAAGGTTGGGTTAGATTAGATTATGGCAGTTTGGTTTGGAAGTTTGGGGGTTTAGGTTCACACTGCAGCCTCAGTTCGCATATTCCGCGATTTCCGCATTTCAGAAGGACCCCGTTGTGTAGCGAATTATTATTATTATTATTATTATTATTATTATTATTATTATTATTATTATTATTATTATTATTATTATTATTATTATTATTATATATTTTCAAAAGTAAAACTCGGGACAAGCCCGGTACTAAAGACCGCTCGGGCAGAAGCCAAGAAACGATCTCGATGGGAGCCACGCAGCTGGAGGGGGTTGCACTGTTTCAGACTGGTAATTTGCACTGTACGGACAAATGCAAAACACGTCTTTACTCATGGAGCCTAGTTTCGACCGGTGTTTTCTCTATTGTACAAACCTGACTGAGGACATGTTGCCGCAACGGAGCGCACTCACCAGTTTGGGAGTTTGTGAACGGAATATGCAGCCAAGGTGATGGTGAGTCGGATGCTGATGCTGATTGACCAATACATATGGCTTCCTACTCGAGATTTGCGAGGGGCAAAAACTAAAAGCATGGCAATCGAATAGTGATTGCTTGAATACCCAATGGTGATATTGATGATATTTGTGCACCCAGTCCGCCACCCCACCGCGGGAGTTAGCAGCCCCGTCTGCTGCATCCCGGGGAAGCGACAGAGTGAATGCACCCGGCAAACCAGTGGTCCGTTGGTGGACACAGCAGATGGGAGGGGGCAGGTGTGCACGTGGCCTTTAGTGCCATGTTTTCTTCGTGATGATGGGCTGTGCTGTGTGGCTGTTAGTGCCACTCCTTCCCCTTTGAGGGACACAGGTTGGGAACTTTTGGGATTGGCATTATTACAGAGAAAGGGAGCTGGGGGGTTGGGTGACGCTCGTCGTCCGCTGCCAGCCGTTACCCTGGGCATCTTGGTCTGGGCTGTTGCACACACGTCCTCGTCCACGCTCTTGCCTTACTTCCCCGTTCCGGCACATTACAACGGGGGAATGGGTTGCCTTGCGTCAGTCGCGCGGCGAAGCGCTGTCTGGCATATTGCTCAATTGACAAGCGTAGGGAGTCACGGAAGCACCAGCGGCGTTCGCCAGCAGTACGCTCACTCCCTCTTCCCAGCTGCGTGAAAGCGGGGTTGCACTGACCACGCAGTGGGGGGCCGCCATCGTGGGCCGCCGACTCCGGGCTGGTTACCGGCTTAGATCTGGGCGTGGATCCCCGACCCGTTCCCAGATCTCAACTTATCAACCCGTGTAAGGCACCGGATCGGATCTGATCCCAAGTCTCACACCTTGGACCTCAAGAGCACTTCAAAAATCACACGAGCGCATGTAGAGCAGGAAATCTTGTCTGCGCTCCTGACCCCTCATGATGTTTTGGGGCTTAGGTCTGGGGTGCCTAGCTCACCTACGTTTAGCTATGATTTTTCTCCACTCCGGCTTATCTCTCATTCTGATCGTGATTTCTCATTGCACTTTACTGGGCCCCAGACCTCTTTGCACCGGTAGCTGACCTTTTCTTTCACATTACAAACAACACAAACAAACAGAACAAACAAAGAAAAATAAACAAATAAACAAAACAATGCAAAGAGAAACATAAACAACACAAGAACATACTTCTTTCGCACGGTTTTCAGCCTGCGGATGCCATTGGTGAATCTGATCAGGTGGTGGGTTCGTGTTGGTTGGTGACACCTTCCTGATGTGATGATGGCTTTTCCTGATGAGAGAGTGTTTGCTGCTGTGTGGTGGCGCCATTCAGGAATTCCCTAACGATGTGGCACGTGTTTATGATAGCTGCTTTTTGGAGTTCCATGTATGAGTTTCTGTGAAGGCCTAGTGCGTTGAGGCTGTTGTGAAGTGTTTTCGGGATGATGCCAGTGGAGATACAACAACTGGTTGTGACCACTTTGTCCATCCTCCACTGGTTCTGTATTTCTATGCAGAGATCTGTGTATTTGGTGATTTTGGTGGTATGACCTGTGTGAGGTTGTTGTTATTTGGATTGTGATGTCAATGAAAAACGTGGTTTTGGCTTGTTTGTCGACAAGCGTGATGTCTGGCCTGTTGTGGTGTATGGTTTTGTCTGTGATGATGGTTCTGTCCCAGTAAAGCCGGTGTGTGGCATTCTCGAGGACAGCCGGGGGGTGTAGTTGTAATATGGAACAGTGTTGTGGCAGTTTGTGTTTGAGCAAGCTTTTGGTGGATGATGTTGGCAACCTGATTATGTCTGTTTTGTAGTCGGTGTCAGCCAGAACCCTGCAACCTGATGTGATGTGCTGAATGGTTTCAGGTGTTGAATGGCACATGCGGCAGGAGTCATCTCTTTGGCCTCCTTCCGGATGTGCTTCCTGTAATTGCGTGTGTCAATAACCTGGTCCTGAATAGCAATCATGAACCCTTCGGTCTCCGGGAAGAGATCCCTCGAGTCAGCCATGCGTTCGACGCTTCGATGTCGACATGTGACTGGCTAAGGTCAAGGTGATTCTGCCGTGGAGAGCTTTCTGGGCCCATGATGTGTGCTTTTCTGCTTTGGTTGTGATTGGAAGTGTGGAATCTGATTTTGAAGATTGAGTGGTGTGTGGTTGGCATCTGCAAGGCTGATCGCTCCGTGTAATCGGGATTCTCTCTGCTTTTTCCCAAAATATCCTCTCAAAGAATTAACCTGCTTATTATGCAAATTAACAATATCCACAATTCCTCTTCCACCTTCCTTCCTGGGGAGATTCATCCTCTCAACACATGCATGGGGATGATGCTTCCTATGGCTCGTCATGGTTGTCCGTGTCATTCTCTGAAGGCGCTCTAGCTCTGTTTGTGACCATTTGATGATTCCAAAAGTGTATGTGAGTTTTGGTATTGCATATGTGTTGATGGCCTTGACAGTGTTCCTGCCACTGAGGTGTGATTTCAGAATGTTGGTGAGCCTGTTTCGGTATGCATTGGTGATATCAGTCCTGATCTGTTTGTGGTCTATGAGACGTGACTGTTGGATCCCAAGGTACTTGTAGGTTTCTCCCTCCTCCATGGGTTCCCCCCATTTTGGAGCTCGAAACCCACAAGTTCCCTGACACCGTTGTGATGTGTGGGTTTTGCATTTGTCCAGCCCAAACTGCATGTGGATGTCTGCTGAAAATTTTCTGTGATTTTGAGAAGCTGGTGAAGGTGTGATTCAGTGGATGCCATAAGTTTGATGTCATCCATGTACAGAAGGTGAGAGTGTGTGTTTGGTGGTTGCATTGTGTCTGATGTGGTAGCCGTGGCCTGTGCTATTGAGTTGGTTTGAAAGTGGGTTCAGTGCGAGGCAAACCAGAGGGGGCTAAGTGAATCCCCCTGGAATATACCGCGTCTGATCTGGATGGGTTGTGTGGTTATGCTGGTGTCACCTAATCTGAGTTTAAGCGTTGTGCGCCAGTTTGCCATCACGTTCTCCAGAAATGACACAGTCACCGGGTTGATTTTGTACATGTTGAGGACTTGTATGAGCCATGAGTGGGGAACAGAATCAAATGCTTTCTTGTAATCTATATAGCAGGTATGAATATTTCTACGTGTACGATGAGCCTGACCTATACCACCGAATCAATCACAAGTTGCTCTTTACAGCCCTGCGAGTACCGCCTACATCCTTTCTGCTGCTCGGCCATGATCTTATTTCTCTCGCAGTGGGCATAGATTTTTTCAGTAACGCAGGACGTCAGAATTTTGTATACAGTGGGTAGACATGTGATGGGCCTGTATTTTGAGGGGTTCTTGGTGTCCTCATCCTTTGGTTTCAGGTAAGTGATTCCCTGCGTCATGAAGGATGGCATCGTGGTCGGGTCTCTCAGAAATTCATTGAGGTGGCGTGTCAAGTTTTCGTGCGTGCTGCTGAACTTCTTGTACCAGTAGTTCTGCACGCCATCTATCCCAGCAGCCTTCCAGTTGTGTGTCCTCCTAATCACTGCGACCACATCCTCAACAGTAAGATTTATCTCTGGCATCTCCTCAAGCTCTAATTCCCTGATCTCCTCTTCTATTATCCAGGTTGCCCCAGGGTTATGACGAACAGGGTTTGACCAAGTTCCGACCAGTACTTACCTAATTCACCGGGTTCTGGGGGACCATTGTTTTGGGGTGTTGCACTTTTGTCGCATAAATTCCTATAAAACAATCTCTCACTCCTCTGAAAAGTCTTGTTCTCTTGCTTCCTCTTAGCACTCTTTTTATACCTTTCCAATCTCTTAGAATATGCACTCAGTTTTTGTTTTAGCGTGTCAATCACACCTACAATTCCCTCATTGCCTTCATCTCTCGCATGGTGATTGTTTTTCAGAATTTGCTGTGCTTGCCTCTGTACCTTCTTTCCTGCATTTCCCAACTTGTATTGGCACAGTCTCCCTAGGTCACGCCTAATTGCACTGATTTTGGACTCCAGGCGACGTTCCCAGGCAGGGGTGAGGCGTCGGGTGAATATGTGTGTCTGTCCAATTTTTGCACCGTTGCACCTTGCTGCAGCAACGGCAGCACAGAAAATGGCAGTATGGATGTCCTGAAATGGGCTATTGATGTTTATGTGCGATGGCAGAATAACCAGGTTCAGGTGGTCAACCAGCTGTGCGAATCTGCGTGATGTTCCCTGCCTGGGGATGCTTGGCCTTTGGGTAGGGTCCATGCCTTCAAATTCTATTAATGCCTTCTTAAATTCACACCCTAATTTCTCAATCACCGGGTCAACTGGGGTGTCCCTATTCTCTCCTTCGCTCTCTTGAGTGGTTCCCAGTTCCGTTTCCTGCCCAGCCTCTGGTTCACTTGCTCTTACCGGCACTATTTCAGTCTCTTCAATTGCCTCATTTGTTTGCGAATCTTGGCAAGTGTTCTCCTTCTGCCTGTTCTCATGATCCCGCCATCCCTGTCTAACTTCCTCTCTCAGCTCTTGCAGACGAGTTTCAGACAAAAGCTTATTCTTTATGATGGAGTTCTTTTGACAATTCAGCCTTGCCGCATCAATTTTTAAATCAGGGAACTCTTCTCTAAACAAATTGAACATTTTTTGCACGTAAGGACCTTTAGATGTCTCCAGCTACGTGGCAAAGTGGAAGCAGAGCATGGCCATCTCATTTATTTCAGTTGACCACGCCATGAGCTGCCGCGGTCTCCCTGCCTTGGTGGTCGGAAGCGAAGTGGCCTAAGCCGCTGCCGAAGCACTGTCAACAGGGGCGCCTGGTGGTCTGGCGCCGGTTCACGGGGTTATGGGGGTCAGTTTCCAAATGGGGTTCATTAACCTCAGGGGGTGTTTGCACATCCCCGTCGGATCCAGGCACAGGCGTAGTACGGCACCTGTCGGGGTTCGATACCAAAGGGTCAGTCCGTTTTTTCTTTGTTTTGCTTTAGGATCGTTGTGGTTTATTACATTAGGATTATTATTATTAGGATGCGCCCGCCGGACGGGGTATTAGGACAAGTCGGAGGCGGGGATTAGGAGATTAGCTATGACTTATCCCGTTTTTAGATTATTATCAGGATTAGGAGATTAGGAGGAGGAGGATTATTATTAGGATTATTATTATTATTATTGATTATTGTCTTATTATTATTATTTATTCTTATTATTATGATTATTATTATTTATTTTTTGTTATTATTTCATTAGTCAAAAAATAAGACAGTCATACAGTAAATACAAGAAAGAATGAATGGTAAATTCGATGAACGGATAAAAGCAAGGCAAGAAACCACAAAGTAACTGCATGAATTGGCAAAAATGATTGACGGTATCCACGGTGTTTACATTTTATTTTATTTAAACAAAAACACCTACAAAAAGATTTGGCAGGTGGATGGATGATACAGTGCATGGCACCAAGTCAGAAAATTAAAACACGTGTCAGGTATAAAAAACATGAAAAAAAGGGAGAGAACACAACGCACATTGAACATATTCAGAAGCAATAAACCAGTAGTAAGAATCAAACCGATGAATGAGCACGAGCTAACTGACCTTGGGGCGTATGTGATTGTGGGTGAATTATGCGGGAGGGAATTCCAGTCCCTTACAGTTCTTGGAAAAAATGAATTATAGTGAATGTTTAATTTTATCAGTGGAGCAACAAAATGAAGCCTATTTTCGGTCCTTTGTTGATGTCGTCGCATCACAAACTCGGGAGGAATTTTTATTTGTAATTTAGCACACAAAATGTTGGCGTAGAATTTCCTGCGTTTTTTTATTCTGCGCTGTGCAAGTGATGGCAGTCCGAGATGCTGAATTAAGAGCGAGGCACTTTATGAAGATGAAAAATTGCCAGATATAAAACGGGCAGCCCTTCTTTGGACTCTCTCAAGTGCTTCAATATGGCAGCAAAGATAAGGGTCCCAGACGACACTGGCGTACTCAAGAATTGGCAGGACTAGCAAAGTATAAGATTTTAATTTTGCTTTCTTTGGCGCTAAGGACATGGTACGTTGAAGCGAGCCTAAAACCTTTCGCGCTTTGGCAACAGAATCACTGACATGATCATCCCATCGTAAATTCTCTTGCAAAATCATGCCGAAAGATTGAATGAGCAAACTTTTGGAATAGCATCATCACAAATAGTGTACAAAATATTGGAGAAGCAGTTGGATTGGACTTTGGATCTCTCAAAACACATGAATGCACACTTGCCAGGATTAATACTCATTTTCCATTTGTCACACCAAGATTGGATTTTCAATAGATCATTTTGCAGTACCTCAAGATCAAGATGAGATTTTATGGGAGAATAAATGACCAATCGTCAGCAAAAAGTCTTACTTTACAATTCAGCCCAATAGTGATGTCGTTAATGAAAAGTAAGAACAGCGGCCCCATCACACTTCCTTGGGGTACCCCAGAAGAATTTTCGTACGTTTCGTCAGAAACTATTCTGTCTATTTTATGATGACGAACGACCCGAAAGGTATGAAACGATAAGCTCAATAAGTTCGCACGGAAAACGGTAGATTTCAATTTTGCAATGAGCAGTTGATGACAAATATGTCACATCAAAGGCCTTATTAAAGTCAATAAAGATGGCATGGACAGGTAATTTTTGCTCAAGTGAAAAACTGATGTCATGGACAAACTCAATCAGCTGTTTCACAAGATAAACCCCGCCTGAAACCGTGCTGCGATGGGTGAAGAAAATTTATCTCATCCAGACAATTTAGCAGGTTGCGTGCCAGGATTTTCTCAAAAAGTTTGGCACTGCCTGGAAGAATTGAGATTGGACGGAAATTTGCAATATCGTTTGATCGCGATTTTTTGGGAATTGGGACAACAATGGCCTTTTTCCACATTTCAGGAAATATGCGAGTGCTAAAAATGCAATTGAAGAGCGCTACAAAGTAGTCTGCTAACGCCGGAGATAGCACCTTTATCAACACATTGGGGATGCCGTCGTTGCCCGGAGAATTCTTTGCTGAGAGGCTCGAAATGAATTTCAACACAAATGAACGATCACAGAACAAAATTCTTTCAGATGAAAACAATTGTACAGGATGAGTGAAATTGAAATGCATGATTATGAGAATGAATTATGTTGGACGTTTCAAGCGAACTGTGAATATTTTTAGGTCTATTGCTGCCAGATTGTTGACCTTGTGGTGAATGAATGGAAGCAAAATGCAAAGAAAAACTTTTACAATTTGGATGCGATCAAGAAGAGGTGCGCCCATCAGAGATATAAGGCTTTCGTATGAGCCAGTACGTTTAGACTTCAGAAATTTCCAAAAACGATTGGCAAAGGGAGAAGAAATTGCCTTGGTTATAAACCTAGAAAAAAGCCTTTTATTCAGCGTACTAATGGACTCTTTTATAACCCCATACTGAGCAAAAAGTTCGGGGGTTTTTGACTTCGCGTATTTTGCGGAGATTCTGCGCTTTTTCCGAAAAAGAGATTTCAACTTGTGGTTGACCCAAGGGAACTCATTGCCCCGCCTCGTGGACTTAATTGGTACCATGCACATTTCTGAGGAGGTTAGAAAGTCTATGGGTGAAATGGGTGATCGAGGGCGTTCCAGTCCCTTGCGGTTCTTGGGAAGAAACTGTGAAAATATGGATTGAACCGTAGAATAGGCACTCTCACATGAGCATTAAAATGAGTACGACGTGCAGTGTCGATGCTGGAGAATGAAGGTGGAAGTTTGAGGACGGATCGACTGGACAGAATGTCGGAAAAAAGGGCTAAACGCCGGGATCTCCGTCGCTCAGATAAGGCCTCCAGACCGAGCATAGTAAGCAAACTTGTGACACTAGTTTCGCGTCTAAAATCCGCTGAAATCATTCGCGCTGCTAGTCTTTGGACACGCTCCAAAGATGAAATGTGACAGACTAAAAATGTCTATGTTCTAAGAACATTCCGAAAGGATCACCGCCATCTCAGATGGTTTTAGTCAGTTCGATGGAGAAATTATTGCAAAAAGAAGATTATCCTGAAACAAGAATTTCGAATGACAAACTATCCATCATGGTTATTCGATGAAAGCTAATCGATCCAGTGCAGCACAATATGGCGAACGGATACGAACTTTTGAATTGCGGAATGTCTGAGAACAGTCACCTCATTTGAAGGGTTGTATCTTTGAAAGTCCCTTCATTTGACACCGCGAAGGGTGAGAAGGAGTGTGCATGAGGGTCCGAAGACCATCATCTCAGGTGTCCGCCAGCCGGTCCGCGCCGGCTCTCGGAACCGTGACCAAATGGTGGTCCAAATGGTTGAAGCAGGTCCAAATGAAGCAGGTCTCGTTTTCTGTGTTCTAAAGGTTTCAATTTCATTTCGGTATACGCTTCTGACTTCGAACTGTCCTCAAAGGTTTCGCCACTCAAACCTTCGCAATTCGATGAACTTCAGGATTAGGTAAGTATTTTCCCTTCCTGAACCAGCGAAATGCCATTCGCACTGCCAAGGCATTCTGCTCCAGCCTCCAATGCCAGGTATCTAATCGATAAAGTCCCATGCCTTGTGCATGAGAAAATCATGCTTTTCATTTCCACCGTGCATAGCAACTGCGGTGATGCTATTTGGGATTTGAATTCCCTTAAAGGTTTGAGAGTTTCGTGTGTCTTGAAGCTGGGTGAAATTGCATAATACTCTTATTGAGAGTCAAATATCATTAGAAGCACATTCTCGCAGAGACCGAGACCGGTCTGCTAGAGACTCCGACGCAGTCAGGCGGTAATCGGCCTGGCCTGTTATGTTAGACTTCCGGATGTCTCTCTCTAAATTTTTGCACGAATCGAATTTCGGTACTCTCCCCTTGTATCAACACATGTAACAACATTTTCGAAAAAATTCCCATGGAAGGGATGCCCATGGCGACGAAACACGATCGGTGACACCAGGAGGTGATACCAAGAGGGTGTTCGTCAGCACCGCTGGGAATCTAGGCGAAGCCCAACCGAGGGGTTGGAAGTGCCTTTCAGCACCAATTTGCATTTAGCAAATTTTGCGACTCAAAAGTTTGTGAATCGTGATGAAATGGCGAATAGAATTGTGACTTCCTCCAAGGTTGGAGAATTTGTTCAGCAGTTTGAACCAACAGCAAGCACCTCAAGTTGTGATCGTGCTGCAACGTTGCAAGGTTTCCTAAATGTCGGAAAATGTTTCTCGGAATAACAACCGACGCTTTGCGCTCGGGTCATATGCCTTGCCCCGAAGACCCTCCGGTAACAAACCCTGAATGGTCAGGCAGAGCCGTACGTTTCGTAGCCATGGATCATATGAATGGTGGGAGACCCCCGAAAAACAGGGAATGACCCTAGAGGTCGATGAAACACTGGGAAATCTGCCAGGATCCTTCTTTTCTCCGCTGTGATGACAGGATCCTTTTTTGCAAGTGTTTTCTTTTCATCGAGTTTTCTTTTCACTCTCTCAATCACTCAATCCTTTGCATGGCACCAGGTGTGACTTGTTGGTCCGCTTGTCAGATGCAAAAAATCAAACAGATTCACATTGCCTTCTTTTGAAACCTCCCAACTGATATTTGGGTCAGCATGTGGAGGAGACGTGATTTGCGGTTACCTGATAGGGAGACGTCAAAGAGAATATTCAAAACAGATTAGCGGACGCTTAAAGTACGAGTAGATTGACAACAAGCATTTGGTCGTGAGGGCAGGCAGGTTTGGTCAGGTTTAGTTGGCTGAGAAATAAAGAAAAGAAAAAGCAGACCCCGTCCGCAAACTACGCCTGCTCCACATGTTGACAGGTCTTTGGAACTGTCAGCGATATTTGTCCCCTCTTCTCCAAATTGGAAAACAGGTCTTTCCAATCTTACACACGTTGCGAAAAAATACTTATCCAAACAGCGTCAAGTGGACGCAGCATCAGGCCACATTGCTGCAGCTTCAGAGCGGAGTCAATACAATTTCCGAGATGTCCATTTCACTCAGCTGAAGTGAGTCCATATTTTTTAACTCCATCATCTTGATATCGACCTCGGCTTCCCGCTTCCCTCCTCGCCTCGTCCTCAGCCTCGGCATGTTGGCGCTGGCGTCGTTTTCCCAGAAGATTTCGCAATTTTCGAGATTTGTTGTTTCCTTCCTTCTAATATCAGATTAGATTAGCCACTTATATGCTAATGGTTCGGACATAGAGAAAACTCCAAACGAGTAAAATGGATAGAAAAAAACGAGATTGCAATCTTCATTCGTTTTGGGCCACATCGGAAACAACAGCCTTGTAAGACCATAATTGAGACAGAGAGCGAGGACGCTGTGGAGAGAGGAACGGACATTTATGGCCACCGCAGGATGCGATATCCTAACGCCATCATGCAGCTATTGCTTGCGCCATGTGTCCTTTATGCCGTCTCATTATCCCATCCCGTGTGGCTTTGCTCCTTGTGGGGCCTCCGTCGGCACCTGATCGGAAATTGGCGACAGCGCAAATGAAGAGATTTGAGGGCTGAAGTGTCCGTATGGGGAATCAAAATAAACTGACCATTTGGAAAAATTGAAAGGAAAGTCGACATGGAAGATTATTGAAGGCGAGTTATGAAATTTCACGGAATGGGGGTTCGGGCCACCCCTTGGAGTCTGGTCAAGATGAAACCAACGTTGCACTCGTAAAAAAGCCACCGGAACCGTCTTCCAGTGGCGTTTGCTCTAGGGAGTTTACAATTTCCCGCACATGCATACGAGTAGATGTTTCAAAAATTGATCGAAGAAAGTGACGTTTTAAAACGTTTTTGTTGTTGTTGGATGTCGTTTTTTCTTCGCCACCCTTCTAGGGGCCGTCATTTGAGGATGAAAAAGGGGGCCAACTCAA
>JASGXE010010955.1:0-14116 GCA_030068105.1 Sinentomon sp. SZTP_YWyxl | reverse complement strand
GGCCAGCTGAGTTGGCCCTCAAATATTGGGGAAACAGAATCCACTCAGCCTCAAACTCAAACTCACCCTCACTTGAGTGTCACCTGAGGGTGAGTTTGAGTTGCAATGGGGAATACGGCCGTTCATGTATGGAAAGATGGAAACGCGACAGTGCCGCACGATCTACTTTGAAAAAGTGAATAATTTCTCATTATGTTTAATCACGGGTACCTACAACAATGTCAATTTTAAACAAATCATTCCTGTGACTGCAGAAATACTCTATACTCAATATAAGAATGAAAACAGATTTCAAGAAACGTACCTTCAATATATTGTTTTAAATCGTCTTTGTGATTCTCGCAGAAGTCACTCAATTCTCCTTTTTCTGCAAGATAAAGGTCATGTATACTGGCGGCGGAAAAAGATTACCCATACATGTGAAGAATTTCCATTCTTGAAATTTTAGCAAAAACTCCATGATGTAGAAATAAAAGATCCTCTTTCATCACTAATGTCAAAATCTGACACATCCAGAAAGCTCCGTTGCAATTTGGCGCTTTAATTTCTTCCAAATGCATAAGAGTAAAAAGAAAGAAAAAAAAAGTTTCGGAGGCAACAATCAAATGGGAAAAACACATGTATGAGTAATCTTTTTCCGCCGCCACTATACACGTAATTTGATGGCATTAACATCATTGATCAGAAACACGATTAATTTGGACATTATCGTCAATCAAGTAAAACAGTATTTCAGGCAAAGCGATTTCAAGTTGCTGGTGGAGCAACATCGCTTTCGGGTTTCTTACCCAGAGAGCTCTTTCTTGGTGCTTTTGCAATTGCACGTTTCATCGATCATGAGGATAAATCCGGACCCATCCAAAAATGAGTATCGGATTTAGGAAATTTTGAACATAGTCTGTCAAGTTTGACAGATGCAAAAAGGCAGTCATTGTTACTGAAAGGCAAAATATTTGAATTTTGACATTTTCGGCATTTGGAAATTAAAGTTTACTTCTCATTCTTACATCCTTTAACTCGGGTCGTTTGACGAGTCGCCGACTGGAACAATCGCTGACTGGAAAATATTTGAAGTCACCCCTTACGATAATATTCACGACTTTTCCATGACTGTCATGGAAAAGTCATGGCTAAGTCATGGCATTCAGAAACCATGGTTTTCTCATGGCTTTTCGATGCGAAAATCATGGTTAAATCATGGTTTTGAAAAGGCATGGTTTTTCCATGGAAAACTCATGGTTTAGCCATGACTTTTGAAGTCTTGTGCTTTCCATGGGGAAACCATGGTTTCTCTTCATGAAAAATCAGATGTCATAAAAATTGGAAATTTGGATGAACTGATTGCAATACACATGCACACAACATGCACATGTTGTTCAATGTCACAGATATCAAACAGATGCAAAATTATTGTCTTTTTGTGGTGGTTCTCAAATGAAATTTTATTTTCTTTGATTTTCCTGAGCCTGCTGGGAAGCATTTGGTTTTTTCTTTTGTTTTGTTTGTGGGGACTTAATATTTCTATTGCTATAGACAATGGACCCCAACCCATAAGGAAATTGTTGATTTGAAAACTGTTGATAAGGAAACTGTTGACATTGGACTGGATGAGTTGGCACCCTTGCTCTGTGATATAAACGCTATTGCTGGGAAACAGAACCTAACCTAACGTAACCTCTTCACCTGATCTGTAAGCCAGCCTAACCTAACCCAACCTATAACCAAATCGTCCTATCCGATTAAGGCGACTTCAGCGTGTGTGAAAACTCGCTCATTTTTGAAATGTCGACCGGTATTACGAACTGCAACCGTTTTCAAACAGTGGGCCATACATGTGCGATTAAGTCTTTGTTCAGCCTTTAGTTGGCGGTAAATTCTTGAATGTTTGGAAATAAAGTTTGCACGCAAATGTAATGCGATGCAAGAAAAAAGAGAAAAAACAAAATGATGCGAAATTATTTCGATCGACATGTCTGTGCCTGCGCTGCAATGCCAGGAAGCCAATTGCACCATTGAAATGACATTTACATTATGGCAAATACGTTTTGGCAAGTACAAATTTCAAAATGGCAAATCACAGGTGTAATTTGCCATTTTGTAATTTGTACTTGCCAAAACGTATTTGCCATGATGTAATTGTCATTTCCATATTCTGTGTAATTTGCCATTTTCGGCTGCTTACCCGCCGCACACGTTATACCAATTCGATTGTGACCAATCATACCCAACAAGGGATTATCAACTTCAATATTGGACACATGAGATGACTGAATTAGCCCGCAACTGATTCAACAATGAGCAAAACGCTTCACAAATCTATATTCGGAATTGGATTTTGAAGAGTGATGTTTTGACCCAACGATGGCTCAAATTGTATACCATACTCGAATTACTCACGATATGTTCCGATAGCAGCATAAAAATGACTCAACATTGAACGAAAAAAAAACAACACATCAGCGGACCAAGAAAAAAGGTTTGAATTCAATAAATGTTTTGCAATTCGTTGCCCATTTTGTTTGGTCAATGTGGTGATCTACAGCCTATGGGTCATATTATCCCAAAAGGGATGCCTCAAATTTTCCATTAAGTTGAGTCAAAGTTTGCCCAAACTTGAGTGATATTTAGTGCCATGAGTCTACGATTAGGATTCATTGATCCTCGCCCCACGAAATACTAGAGCTTCGGCAAACGGTGACAAGCGAGCCTATCATTACCCTGATCATTGCGGCATTAAAAACTTACTGTATTTTCGCACCAATTCCTTAATTGCCACTCTAACATTTTCATAGATCACATTGGTCACAATACTATCTGATGTATATCGCATGTCCTGCAGAAACATACTGGTGTTCATCAATTCATTCCATGCCTTGTCCGTTCTTGGAGTGGCGTCGATCGTGTCAGCCAATTTGCTTAGGACCATATGCCGGCTTAACTGGGGAAGTGTGTCCCAAAAATCCAACAAAAGCAAACCTTCAACAAAGGCCGGATTTGGAACCAGCGCTAGGCCAACTGTAATAATTAAGCATTGGATGACATAGATTTCCATTCTTGCACACGATCCAGTTCTGAAACATTAAAACAGCATGTCGTTATCAAAATCCCTTTTTCCATGGGTCGCCGGAAAAGCGTCAACACGGAATCCCAATATCCCAATATCCAAAATCCCAATATCCCTTTCTGCTTGCAGTTTTCATATGGAGGACCTTGTTTTTACCAGCATTATTTTGCTGTTGGTGACCCTGAGCTCGTTTCAAACACGTACGTACATGTGGAAATTTTCAAATAGCTTTTGTGCTTGATAACTTTCGAAATTTAAGTGTTTTATCCATTTTGTTGAAATCGACGACTTTTACACATGTTTTGTTCAATTATTGTTATTTGGAAATTTGACATTTATATAAAAATAAAGCTTCTTCAAAAAAAATATTTGATTCGAGCTAAAGCAATTTCAGAATTCAGCATTCTGCTGGTTGTTTTCACTCGATTAAGAGATCAGGTCGTCTGGCCATCCATAGAGCATCCCCACTCCAGAGAGCCATTTTGGTGTGACACCAGAGATCCGCGGAGGCCACAGGCTATTTTGGGCAGGTCTTTTCAGATTCTGGTATTCCTCGTACCATTTCATAAACTTTTCCCGAAAAATATCATAGTTCCCACTGTTACTTTTCAGCTTTGTCTTGGGCCTATTTTTTCAAAAATGATTTGACACAAGATGATATGACGCAAAATAATTTGGCAATGATTTGATACATGCGATAGGTTTAAGGAGATTCACAGCATCAGAAGAAGCATTTTGCACAAACTTTCGGGCAAAAGTTACGCAGTGCTGCGAAAGCTTTTTCCCTTCCGCCCACTCTCGAGATAATGAAGAGCTAATGAAATCACGGCGATTGTTGAATTGTCGGTGTTTGGTGATTAGTTTCTGCGCAAGGTCATAATCAAATTTCAAAACAACCAAACCTGACGCAAACTGGAAAACGACCATATAATTTCGTTTGTTCAAAAGCAACTTTCTGCAATCTTAAATTTGATTGGTTTCAGCGTTTTTTGCAATGAGCTCTATGTAAAGTTGCGCTAAATTCATTCATGGCACCCCACAGACCACAAGTCTCTCGGCAATACACGCCCACCCAATCTTATGCTGTTTTGCTTCTCATTGTCCAAGTTCGAAAAATTAACTTCGCAAATTCAACGCTCCGCAGTATTTTGGTGAAACTGATTTCACGATATCAAAGAAAATGTCAGATTTGGCAAAAATAAATCTGCACACATCGTTGCAATTTCACAACTCTTCAAAAATTGAAGTTTAGTGCTTTGAGTCGCATCCGCCGTTGCGACGAAGCTATCTATTTTCCTGATAGTGAAATTATTTCAGGAGTTTATAACATGTTTGAAGATAGTTTCAGGGGTATGGGTCGCCTCACACCCTTGTAAGAAACATAACGATAGATAAAAAAACCGCAACTGCGCATAACGCTCGTTGAAACATCACTGGGCAGCCCTGTCGCATTGTAAATTTTACGAGTACTTCTTCACCAGCATGACAGAGGTTTCGCCGCAGAGCGCCAAATGCGACCTTCCCTTTTTATTTGCTTATTACAAAATTAACGACCAACAATATGCATTGCTAGGTCGAGCATACACGGATCTTGTACCCTCAAAAATTAGAACCTAGAATGAATAATTGTACCTATTATTTGTATTTGCATTTGTCATTTGCCATGTGAAAATGCGAATATATAAAATGGAAAATTACACACAAGGAAAAAAACAAGGAAACAAAACGACTGTTCAAAAACATAACAAGAGAGCGAGAGAAAAAAGCTCACATAGCAAAAATGAACAATCAATGCGGAATGCCAACACAGAGAAAAAAGATTTGTTGTGGCAACACAAAAATGAGTTGCCACAACCAATTTTGAGCGCCAGTTTTTTGCAACCCATAATACAGGGTTGTTACAGCTGGAAAAAATAGTTGCCAAAATTGGCTGTCAGAACTGAAAAAAATTTGTTGCGAAAACAATAAAAAATAGTTGCAGCAACCAAAAAGTTTTTTTTTAACAATCATCACTTTGAAAGTGGTCGCTGTGCAGCAGTGACAGTCTGTCCAGTGGCCTATAACCATTCAAATGAAAGATAATTAGATAAGGATAAAAAAGATTGGATATACCTGCTTGATTTTTAATTGGTTTTGACAATTTTTCATGAAAAATGCAAAAATTCGGGCGCAAATCGAGAAAAAAACCAACAAAATCCGGCGTATCCAGATCAAGCGATAGAAAATTCCGCGACAACAAAATGGCGAAAAACAGATGTAGAAACGCCAAAAATGCGATATTGCGCCACCAGATGCCTCAAAATCATCACGAAACCACTTCCGTTACTTGCGAACATTAAAATCAAGTTCCCGCAACTAGCAGTTTGGGTTGCGCCAACCACATTTTATTTGTCAAGCCAACAAAAAAGTTTGGTTGTGGCAACCGTTGACTTCAACCTTTTTGTGGTTGAGGCAAACACCAAACAGAGTTGCCGCAACAAATACACTTCAACTTCACAAAAATAGTTGAAATAACTTAGAGATTTTTCTCTGTGAAGAGATGGAGCTGTGATGTTGAACTCTATAAAGCAGGAGTATTTCTGATAAAATTAATGTCCTTGGAAAGGGTATTTCACTCCCGAAGGGTTTCAGAAAAAAGTGAGCATTTAACTTTATTGTCGGAACCAACCGGCTCTACTATTGAACTGGCTCGCTCGAATTTCACATAGAAGATTTATGAGCAAAAGAACCCCGAAGGATTTTTTCAACGTGTAAAGACATCTGGGCGACCTTCTTTGAAATAGGGGTCAGAGTCCGAAGACTTATAATTCATGAAAATTAACGGCAGAAGCTGGAGTTCATCAGCAAGTATAATATTGCAAATTAAACAAATGCATGCTTGTCGTGATACAGCAGGGTTATGGAGGAACGGCGGAGGAATTGTGTGGAAATTGCCAACAGTCAGTTCAGTAGTTTTTTTTTCACTCTTTCCTACAATCTTCTCCAGTGTAACTTGCAGTTATGCAACAGTATACCTAGTTTGATTGTAATTTTACAATGCTGGGAATCGAAACCTATCTTTCCGTCGTTGGAGCGAGGAGCGACAGTTTCCAAGCGCAATGATGTCCATTCAAATATTATTTTTGACTCACCCATAATCCAAATCCAAAAAACTTCAGCAGTCAACACCTCACACACAAAACCAGCAAAACAAAAAAATCTCGAAAGAAACTGAAGAAAGGTCGCCAGGCCCGCCCAAAAAACACTTAAATCCGCCGGTTGAATAATCACAAGTCAAATGTTTTCTGCAGCCTAATCTCTTTTGTATCACAGTTCCCCATAGTCAATTATCCGAACAGTTTTCTAAAGGTGAATGGAAACGAGCAAAACTATCATGTGACAGATGTCCGATGGAATTTGATTGAAATTATCCCATTTCGTGGTCCGTGTAGTCTCCAGTGCCGTTTCGAAGAGACAGATCCTGTGTTGCGTGGAATCATGTATACGAGTATGTCCCGGGCGGAATTTCTATTTCCACCCGCCCCACCAAAAATTAGCTGCGGAGTACACAACCCTCTCTGGCATCAGTGGAAGAGTCGACCCCTGAAAATTTCACGGCAAGCACCATCACGTGCCCTGGAATCGTCAAACTCTCTGGTTATGTAAAGAGGCATCAGTCAGGATAAGTCAACCCCCCGAAAATTCCACGGCGATCAGCAAGACATGGAGTGATTTGCCTTTTAATGATTCCACTGTATCAGCCGTTGAAAAAGCAACGCCTGGAGAATTGCGCAGAATCAGCTAGGCGTGGCGAAGTCAACCACCTGAGTATTCCTCGGTCTGAAACATCGGCGCCACCATGTATAAGTATCTAACACAAGCTGCCGGAAGTTGATCATTTTGCCGATGCTCGCCAGATCACAGTACTTCGCACAGGCTCAAGGCGACTCGAGGAAATTTGGTTTCTTGGGTATTCGATCGCTATTTCCGCGGTGTTTTTGAAAGAAACTATATAGTTGAGCAATGGCTGGCTGTCGATAGATCCTCTTATGACACTTTGGTCATGTTGATAATCCATTATGTTAAAGTTTACAATTGCGGTTGTCCTTTGCATTTGCGTTGCATTTTTCAGGCCATTGCTCATGGATTATTTAGAGTTTTTGGACGAACGTATAGAATGTGCCTCCCTCCAGATATTTGGCGCAATTCGAATTGCGGAGAACGGCCAAAGTTGTTTCGATTGTGGCTCAACAGGCCCCACCGATGATTTATGAGGCATATATGGGTCTGCCATATTGGTAATGTCCATCACGAAGTGAGGTTTAATTAATTATTGCATCCATTAAAGGCGATACGTGAACCACTTACGATGTCTGAAGAGTGAGTACTGACACGCAATCTCAGTGATTATAGGCAAACATCTGATCTGGCATTGCAGGTACCTTACCTTAAGGATCTTATGACAAAATCAAAATGATGATGTTTCCTGGGAATGGAGAGAGAAATCAGGCTTGATTTGCATTGAGTTCATTCTGTAGTTTTCGAATATAGTCAATAATTTACGCGACGATGTTTCTATGAGGCTCTCTAGCATGAAAGTTGTCAAAGATTGACGATTTCTATGTCAATATGAGTATAATCGAGATAAATTGTGTGCGCAAATTCCAAGGAAGCCACAAATGACCAAAGTGTGTTTCTATCTTATTGATCGTTTTGTATAAGTCTCTTAGGTAATGCAGTGCGCTCGGCACAAATATTTTGACTCAGCGGCAAGGCTAGAGTCGGTAATTGGGAGGTGTATGAAGTCTGCAGTTGTCATGATTTTCGAGTCTTTTGTGAGCAATTTGCGTAGGCCTATGGTAAACCAGGTGATCCATAAAATTACCTAATCTAAACAGGAACGAGCAATACCCTCGGTTGGAAATAAGGCGCGACACTTTTCTGCAGGCTGTATTTTCGATGGTGTGGCACCCAAGGAAATTTGACATGAGACATCTTAATGACATTATCGTGGTCTGGGGTAAGCGGTAAAAACGAAAAACGACGTTCCGACCGAACTGCATACAACCTCAATTTGGCTCTCATCTGACATTCTGCGACCCAACTCAGGTGCAAAAGGCTCCCAGTATGGGAGACCGTTCGAAAGGGAAAAAAAAGAAAATGCCCGGTGTCTTTTCTTCCCTTTCGTGTAATTTACAAAGTGGTTTATAGCTCCAGGCTTAATTATTGAAAAATATGGTGGTTCTAAAAATCATCACTTGGATCAATAAAAGTATTGCACAATTCAAGCGAATAATTTAAAAAGGAATGGATATCCGCAAGATAAAAAAACACACCGAGCGAAAAACTAAACACCACTTTTCAAGACTCCATCGGCGATCACTAAAACCATGTTGCGTAATTGCTCGAGCGTCCATCACATAACTCTGCCCTGTTCGATTTTGTTGTGAAACGACTGACAGTCGTAT
This sequence comes from Sinentomon sp. SZTP_YWyxl, assembly GCA_030068105.1. Classification (NCBI taxonomy): domain Eukaryota; kingdom Metazoa; phylum Arthropoda; class Protura; order Sinentomata; family Sinentomidae; genus Sinentomon; species Sinentomon sp. SZTP_YWyxl. Next base: position 5,605 of record JASGXE010010955.1, on the reverse strand, counting down.
TTTTTGTATGTTTTGGGGAAAACTGCGATGACAGTGATAGCACTTATCTTTGTTCCAGTGGTGACTGGTTAGAAGAAGCTTCCATGGGGAAGAACCCTCTGCTACTTTGGGTTTCCACTCGCCGGAGAAGGTGAATCCATGCGCGGTTGCTCAGCTCCAATCAAAGTTGTGCCTTTTCGCCCAGTATCCGGAGCTATTCGGAAAAGAGAGAATGGAAGACACACTGGAATTGCGTGTCTTGTAAGCTCCTCCCCCACTACGTCGAGTTGAAAGCTTTCCCACACTCACAAAAAATCACTCCAATTGAGTAATAAAAACACTAAAAATGAAGTGTTTTTTGTGTCTTTTTGCGAAATAGTCAATATTTCACTTAACAGTTGAAACAAAAGATATACGTTGTTTAAACTTTAGCGTTTTTGCCTTAAAACAAGCATCAATCACTGGATTTGAGTTAAAACTGTCAAAAAAGAAACGGTTTACTCGAAATCAGTGAAAATTATACTTGTTGTTCGGTCAAAGAAATTGTTGCTTAAACAAAGTGACTTTTCTTTTTAGGAGAAGTTTTTTCTTAATTGAGAAAAGAGATATTCAGTTTAATAAAAGTGATTTTTGTCTGAAAGGAAGATGATCGGCCTATTCGCCTCAAAAAAGAGTAAAGCGATCCAATTTCAGGGAATTTCTCTTTTCGTGTCAGTGATGCTTGCATGCCAGCCAAAGTCGACTCACCCACAAATGCGGAAAAGGAAGAAGACCGCAATTACACAGTGATGGTCTAACTGCCAAGGACAGGAAGGTCCATTTCTGGTTTTCGCGGGAAGGGGCAATCTTCAGGGAAGATGGGCAATGACTCGGTCGGGGGTCTGCGAGCGGAACCCATCCGTAAATGGGGACTGATGCAAAGCCCCAGCGGTTTTCTAAGGGGTAGACCCTCACAGAAAGCTGAAGAAATTTAGAAAGTCGTGGTTCATTTTGAGTGCAACATTCGTGTTGCAGAGGTATGAAATGTCCAACACGAGCCAAAGCAGATGCCAGAGGGCAATGGGATATTTCCCATCGTGGGGGTAGTCGCACCCACTGCCCCTCCCTAAATGACGTCCCTGACAAAGGAAAGGACAATGCGAAAATGCATCTGAGGGTAGAAAAAAAACAATATTGCTGATTAAAATAGGCACCTAAAAATACAACTCGCATCTTGACGGACGGAATTCATCAAGATGAGAAGTGTCCAGAGGAGGCCAGATCCACCAGTTCCCATAGGTGTTACGCAAAATTCGCATACACGACAAATAGCAACCTCTGCAAATTGTCCGCGGATTTCAGGCCAACAAATACGCAACCCCCTCGACAAATTCACAACCCATACCGAAAATTTGTCACGACAAATGCGCATCCTCCCTGTGCATTTTTCACGACGACCTAACCTAACCAAAGCAACCCCCTGCAAATTTGTTGACGAATTATCAATAATGCACCCTATGACTATTTGTCGAGACAAATCCAGTCTTACTATTTGTCGCGACAAATATGGAACGCCCCTGCGAATTTGGTGACAAATTCTCTGCACACCCTGGCTATTTTTCACGACAAATATGCACCCCCATTGTGAATTTGTTGACAAGTCCTCAGCCCACACTGACCATTTGTCGCGACAAATATGTCAAATATGCACCCTTGCTTGCGAATTTGTTGCCAAATTCACAACCCACTTGTCGCGACAAATATGCAATGCACCTGCAAATTTGTTGCCAAATACCCAACGCAACCGGACTATTTGTCGCGAGAAATTCTATACCCAAGCAACGACCCTGCAAATTTGTTGTCAAATTCTCAAGTCTCTTCTCGACAAATATGCAACCCCCTGCGAATTTATTAACAAATCATCGACCCTACCCGACTTTTGCCGTGACAAATACACAACCATAAGCTGCAACTCAGTTGGTCAAATTCTCAACCCACTCTGGTTACCTATTTGTCGTTGCAGTGATTGCTGCGCAAAGTTGAATAACCAACCATGGCGGGTTTGGTTATTGCAGGGTGGGTGTGGTTCTTGCAGTTGCGTGAAACCGAGGTTGGAATCCTATCAGATCACTCCTCTTTAATTCGCAAAAGAAAAATTGCGAAAAAAGTGAAACGCTCTTAAAATTCAAATGATGGCTCCAAAAAAGAGAAAAATATCTTTTTTCGTGGTTGTTCACCTCACACCGTGCGCGCCGCTCTGGATACAGTAGGACATTTAGACAAACGAATTCAAGCCTATCGCGTTGGCTCAGTTGGTTACGGTGCGGTCCCCGCTGCGTGAATCCGTCGGTCGCGGTTCGAATCCCATCGGATTATTCGGCTTGAATTTGAAAGAGAAAAAATACTGTGAAGCAAAATTCTCTTAAAAATTCAGTGCAAGGCTCTCAAAAAAAGAGACAAAATTCTTTTTAGTGGTTGTTCTTTTCTGCTGAAGAACGACTGCTATTATTTCAGAGAATTTCACTTTTTTCGAGCCAAAATGTCTAAAAGACAGAAAGATACTTAAAACTTGAAATAAGGCAGACAAGGCTCATCCAAAAGTGGTTTTTTCTTTCTCCCAACAGACCACCTAACTCAAAGGGAGTATTTTGTTTCTTATTCAGAGCAAATTTTTGCTAAATAAGAAAAAGTGAAAAAATGCTAAATAAAAAGACGACGTTATCTCATCACAGCTGAGGTAAATTTTACCTTTTTTGAGTGATTTTTTTTGTGAGTGCAACTGGCAAATCTCACAATATTGCACCAAATTTTCCCAAACATTGAACTCAACTTTCACTTTCGCAGATTCCCGTCCCCCAAAACATTCTTCTTGACTTCACTTCTCTACAGAATTACTTCTTCGAGTTCTCCTACCATCTCGCCCTTTCAATTACAGTTTTCATCCCAAAATTCTCGCTCAAAATGAGAACTCCAAAATCTGTCCATTTCCTCGAAAACGAACACCTAAAAGATATAGACCACATGATGCGACTTTTGAACTGTTTTGTGAATAATCTACGAAGAAGGACTGAGAAGCGAAAAGTCGTTCAATTCCACTTCCCAAAATAATTTCAATTGGTGTTCAAGAAAATGTCTCAAATCAAGGTTCTTATCACATTCAGTAATTTCTTCTTTAGATACTTCCCAAGGGCGAAACTCTTCTCGACTTAACCTGGCGCTTAAAGTGTGGTATGAAACAACATGGCACTTAAATATGGCACTCAACTTACCTCCTTGAAGGAGATGAAAATATTGCAGGTTAAAAGATGAGATGATCGACAAACACAATAATGGACGACAAAAGGCAAACAGATTGAAACAAACATAGGTATTGGAAATTATCACACAGATTGACCAGAATATAGTTTCATGGCAGCTGGCAGCTTGCTTGCGATCCGAGTGAGAGAATGAAAGTCAACCGTAAACCTGCTGCCTTGCAGCTGAACTTCGAGCTGGCCGTTTTGATATATATTTTTTTTATTGTTATTTCCTGAATTGGCGGTCGCCACAGATAACGCTGGCGTTTGCAAATTTCATGATGCCATGTTTTCCCGTCTTTCGTATATTTTTGTTTGCTGTCAATTTGTTAGTAGAAATTGTCATTGCATGCAATTTTGGATATTGAATTGGCAGGCCCAAATCAAGCAGGGCTAAACAAGATCAATAATGATCTTGTAACCGGCTTAAAAATGTAAAATTGCACAGTAAGTTCTTGGCGCAATTTTACATTTTTTATCGCTTTGACTGAGTCAATTTTTATTTTTGACCAAAAAATAAATACCGATGTTATCCTATAATAAACGAAAATTCATCAGTATTCATAAACGTAGATAATGTTTGATCACAGTTTTATCAAACTTGATGCAGTTTTGACGTTGATCAACATCTATCAACGTTTTTGGTTTACATTCAAAATCTGGTGAAGTCTGATCAAATGTGAGTAAACTTCGGAAAGTTTAAACGTAGACCAATTCTGAATTGATGTTGCAAAATAAGAGCTTCAATTTGGAATAGCGCACAAATTCTATAGTGAAAAATATCCATCGCCGTCTTGATTTTATGGCAATGGAAGAATGTGTCTTTGTATCGATGCTTTTTTCGGAAACCCTTAGACCAACTTCTTGACAAACATATGCAAGATAAAAATCATCGCAGTGAATAAAGGTTGATCAAAAAGTTTGATAAAAGAAATTGTTAATGCGATTTTTGCCCCTGAACTTTGATCAAAGTTGATCAAAGTTTGATGAAAGAAGTGTTGATTTCGCCGGACTCTGACCAAACTTTGATGTAAGTTTGATAGAATTTTTAATTCCAGAAACCGCATCCAAAGCGAGACAACCCAAAAGGAGATGGTGAGCGCGTAAAGAAAGCGGTCGCATTTATAACAAAAAATTTCATGTCAGATCAAAAAAATTTCAAACACGTTTTGCCACCGCATCATCGATCGTTTTCATCATTTGCAACGTTTGCTTGCATTTTTTTCTGTGACACTCAATGTTTCTTCATTCGTTAGTTTGGAGGGTCTTTAACGTTTATTCCATCTTCATGCTCTGCTACCTTGCAGTCTGCTCTCTTTTGTATGTCTTGACGCTCATTGTTGTTCCTATATTTCGAATGTCATTAAATAATTGAACCAACGCACATTGCATTATAGTTGAAATTCGGCCAAAGTCATATAAAATCATATCCTTTACAAATCTAAGTATTTTTCGCCGAAAGGCGGCAAATCGATTCAAATGTGATGCAGTTAAGTCAGAGATGATCCAAAGTATTATCAACGTGTGATCAAAAGATGATCAAAGTGGAGCAGATGTTTCATCAAAGTGTGATCAAAGTGATATCAAAGTTGGCCTAAGTGTTATCAAAATTGGGTCAGTGTTTGATCACAGTTGAGTCACGTCGAAAGGTCAAAGTATGATCAAGCGTGAGTCATTTAGTTTGCCCAAAGATCGAGAAAAGGTGGGCTGTAAAAATCTTATCGACATTTTTAATCAAAGTTTGCTCCACTTCCGTTTATTGGGTTGAACGTTCGAAGACGTCAACATTTTTGAGCTAACTAATCCTATATATACACAACGAAAGTTGGCACACATGGGGCACGTTTACACATAAATGAAATCCAGCACCATATTATGCCACAAAGAAAAATAGCATGAATATTGTCAACGGGAAAACCGCAGTTAACGTTAATTATGCAAAAAATAACTCTTGGTAGTCACAAAAGAAATGCGGTCAGTCATGGGCTTTTGTTACCTGAGATGATCCCTTTAGTTTTCTGCCAACTCGTTCCCAGTGTAGTAAAGACCATAAAGCAGCAGCTAATAAATGATGACTTTTTAGCGCGCATAGGCCCATTGTTAGAGTCACACCAGGTCTATAATTTCCGCCGGCGCGTCTTGATATGCAATGCTTGGAGCAATTCCCTTCTTGCTCTTGGTCTTTTTCACGGAAACTTCCACATAATTTTATCCGCGATGCTTACCGAACATACCTGATAAACTCATAATGTTATTTCGTAGATTATCGTGAAAATGTGGAAAATCGGTATAGGAGGGGATAAAGCCTTGATAAAAAAACACCAGGCGAAGAAAACTTTCCCAGCACCTCC
>JASGXE010010954.1:0-13780 GCA_030068105.1 Sinentomon sp. SZTP_YWyxl | reverse complement strand
TTTCGGGAAATAGCATCCGATGTTTAGCCCATTTGAAGGGTTTTGTTTGTGTTCCTAACCCCTGTCATTGTACTGTGATTAAATGAATTACCTAGTGATGTTCCCAGGTGCGTCAGATGGCCTTGTTGTTCTGTCTTTTGCAGATGCGAATGTGTCGTCTGCTAAGACAGAATATCTTTCTAACGCTGGCACGACTGAATAATCAATGTTTTGCCATGAAACCCGATAACTATAAATTTTTTTGCGCGATTTATCCGAGATTTGTGAGTTATTTTGGACGTTAATTTTTCTTTTGTTCAGCGTGTCGACGCAGCACACGCCAGCGCAAATCAGTCTACAACAGTCTCGATCCGAGGGTGATTGACGAAGCTGTGCATTTGAAGGGAATTTCGGAGGCATACGCAAAGGGAAATGGTTCTGGCTCGGCGAAGTCGTCGCCCGTCAAGGTGACAGATGACAGTGTCACCATTGTGAGTAATTCTGCTGCGTCAAATCAAGAAAAAAAAAAAAAAAAAAAGGGGGGGGGGGGGGGGGGGGGGGGAGGGGATGGTTGGGGAGGGATGAGGTGAATTTGATGGCTTTAATTTGGTCAACCTTGCACACGGGAGGTTTGGAAAAGGGTAGGTTCCCAAATTAATAGGGACAAGTTTTTGGGCATTTTTTTTGCGGGTTTAAGGTAGGGAATTTTATGAGGGTTTCAAAACACCACCTTAAAACACTTTTTGTTTGGGAATGTTACCCAAATTGCAAAGGGAACGTTTTGGTTAGTTCTTTAAATGGGCTTTTTGGCTGAATTTTAAGTGAAGGGTTCAAAACAAGAGTAAAAATTTTTTGTTCAAAATGTTCTATCCCATGGCAACAACGTTTTGCATTAGTGGGAACAAGTCCCTTGCAAAAGGTTTTAAGTGAAAATTGGGGTTAAAACAGTCAAACAAGGGTGGTCAACTTCATCTACCACAATTTTTGCTCATTGGGAATTCTTTAAGGTTAATGACCAACATTTTTCAAACTGGGGGAGAAATTAGTCAATACAGGGTTAGTTAAACTCCTAAACAATTTTTTCATTAATTCTTTTTTGTTTCCAAATTTCCACTGGGGAACGGCAAAGTGCTCTGGTTCTAACCCTGAAATGTCATTTTTTAATTAACTTTTTGTTTCAAAGTTTCCGCCTGGTTCGCTGTCAAAGGTCGGTCTCAGGGCCTTGGTGAGTTGGAATTCATTGCAAATGGTCTTGCTGTAAAAAACGGCAAAATCAGGGTTTTCCCTGGTGGACTATTTTCAAGGGCTAAAATTTTGGGAAATTCACATTTTGGTGGATATTTCAGGGCTGGATTATGCTCCGTTGACTCTCGGATGGCATGAAGTCCAATTTTGCGCATTAATGCTTCAAAAGTGGCCAGTAGGATATGTCAAGTAGGTACATCTGAGCATTGTTTTTTTCACATCCTAGCATCATAATAATTGAATGGGTAATTGAGTCCTTCAATGATTCATCATGGTATTGGTAGGTATGACTCTTGCTGACAGCAGTCAACCATTTTTTGTGACGTGATATAAGATAAGCATGCGTCACTCTGCGTCCTTGTAGTCAGAGTGTCAGGTGTTGACCAATAAGGCCGCAACTGTGTGTCATCCAACCACGGAGTGAGGTGGTTTGTGAGTGTGTTCCGAGTGTGTTAGTTTGGAAATTTGATTCCTGAACGGTGTTCGGCATTGGGTCGGGGTGGACGATGGCTTCATTTTCACCCTTTCAAGTCTGCAGATGATTATGGGAGAATGACCCAAAATTGGGTTCATGCCAAGAAAAAGTAAAGTTAACACGCTCCATCTGTTTGTTATCGGCTACCGCACCCCACAGCAGTGGAGCCATTAACCCCTGCACTCTTAAGCTACCATACCTTGTTCATCTTTGGGCGACAAAAGATTCCAATCGACTGCATGCTGGAAGCATGCTTTGTACTTGATACCAACTTGTTGGAAGTAGTTTCAACCAGGCATCGAATGAGCATGGAATATTGTTAATTGAGAGTTCCGGTGTCAGTTGATCAGGAGACACGTTTCTTGTTTTTTTTTCAGCCGATGAGGAAGAGAGTGAATCGGAGGTAGAGACAGGGAACGTTACCGGTCAGGAGGAGAGTGATCGTAAGGGCAACAGCTCTTACAATTTCCGACCTAAGAAGCAGTGCAGTTACGATAGGAGGCCGTATCAGCTGCCCTACGAATGTGGTTGGTTTGAATTTATGGTTCATTCTTACCCATCCTGTATTCTTGCATTTGTCCACAACAATAATTATTGCTTGAGGACACTGTGCGAAACTTTTCCCGGATGATTCCATCTGTCTATCCTTTTTCTAGACAGTTCCGGTTATCTCTCTCTGTTTACTGGATTGTTGCACTGTCCTTTTCTTAGGTGATTCCAACTGTTTCTGTCATTTTCCTAGATTATTCCAGATTTTGCTGTCCTTTACTAGATTTTAGCTGCATCTGTCGTTTTCCTAGATAACTCCGTCTGTCCTTTTCATAGATGGTTCCACCTGTCTGTCCTTTTTCTGGACGATTCAAGCTGTTTCTGTCCTTTTCCTAGATGATTCCAGCTTGCTGTTTCTGTCCCTTTCCTAGATGATCTCAGCAACATCTGTCTTTTTCCTAGACACTTTTTCTAGATGATTCCAGCTGTTTCTGTCCTTTTCCTAGATGATTCCAGACTTTTTCTGTCCTTTTCCTAGATGATTCCTGCTGTTTCTAGCCTTTTCCTAGATGATTCCAGCTGCATCTGTCTTTTTCCTTTCCCGGATGGATGATTCCAGCTGTTTCTGTCCTTTTCCTAGATGATTTCAGACTTTTTCTGTTCTTTTCCTAGACGATTCCTGCTGTTTCTATCCTTTTCCTAGATGATTCCAGCTGCATCTCTCTTTTTCCTTTCCTGAGTGATTCCAGTTGTCTCTGTCCTTTTCCTAGATGGGAGGAGTTTTTGCTAAAATCTGAGCAGTTGCAGTTTTTTTTATGTGTGAAAGGTACCTAATTTCATCACCACTCTCCATTGTTTGGGGACTCTTTCTATCTGAACTCCTTACAACTCCTCGCTTGAACTCCCCGCTTGGTGTTGTATTGCAGATCCTGATTATGTAACTGGGACAGGAAAGAGGAGACCAGGTGCAAAGTTTGATGTGAACGACATCAGACGGAAGTTCTTCAAACGGAAACGTTTCACTATCGACGGAAACAGCAGCTCATCGTCAAGTGACAGCAGTGATGATAGGGATAGCAGGTTGGTCCGTTCATTCTGCCTGATTGATGCTCTCGGTAGATTGGATTGGAAGGGAATTCTACTTTCTAGAAAAAGGAGGGCATTGTGTGGGGGAAGCACAAAAGGAAAGGTAGCATTGAGGGGTGCGGTGGTGGGTAGGTAAACCATGGTTTTTGCAAAATATAAAGATGTTTTTTTTTCATTCAATGTTCATGATAGATAGTTCAAAATTTGCCATTTCTGAAACTCAACGATTGAAATTGCTGGTGGCACAAATGAGAACGTAAACATGCAAGTGGCAAGTGGTATAAAATAGAGAATTCCTTGAAAATGGCCTTCAGTTCAGATTGTTTGGTGGCATAAATGAGAATCTTACACTTTTTCGTACACACCTATGCCTGCCGTACACAAAATAAACACTACTGACTCTGGTTTTTGTTTTTGTGTTTTTGCAGACGAAAGAGGAACAAGTCGTCGTTTGGCCTTGGCTCTCTTGAAGCGAAAAACAAGAAGTCTCTGAAGCTGTTTGGTGACATAACCCCAATCACTCCAAATGCTCAAATCAATTTCGACTGTGTTGGTGGTCTAACGAAGGAGATCAACACCCTCAAGGAGATGATCATCTACCCTTTGCTCTATCCGGAGTTCTACAAGGAGTTCAAGATTGATCCACCACGGGGTGTTCTCTTTCATGGTCCACCAGGTAAAATTGTGACGGACCACTCTGAAGGTTGAAAATTATTGCTTTATTTTATCAAGTGATTGAATTCTTTGAGTGGGGACAGTGAAAATTTCACAACAAAAAAGCTGCCGAAAATATGGAAAAGGATAAAAAATAGATGCAGGGCAAAATATTTCTTTGTGCATTGCATAGGACTCAACTAACGTCCATTGCATAGGACTCGAACTAACGTGCATTGCATAGGACTCAGCTAACCCGCTTTGAGGGTCAAACTGCAGCTGACAGGGGGAGGTGACCATTTTCATGGAGCTTACAACAAACTTCTCTGGCCAGTGGAAGCTGAACCTCCAAAAACCTGATCATTTATGAGTAGGGATTAAACCGGTCCTGGGCTGAGCCGGCAGTTACGATAGTCTAGTAGCGAGGGCCTGCCCTTAATGTGAGTGAGATTGGCGGTTGGGATTGGGAAGAATTGTTCAATGGGGGGGGGGAACGAATGACTACCAAGAAGTAAAGATACACGGGACTGTGAAGGATCTTCAAGAAGCTTATGGGACTGATGGAAATTTTGGAAATGAGCTGAAATATTTTTCTCGGTTTTTTTTTCTCTTGTTCCAGGTACTGGTAAGACCCTGCTGGCGAGGGCACTTGCGAGTGAATGTTCCAAGGATAATCGGAAGGTGAACTTCTTCGTTCGGAAAGGAGGCGACTGCCTGAGCAAGTGGATCGGGGAATCGGAACGTCAGCTGAAGTTGCTCTTCGATGAGGTAAGACTGAGCGGATAGGACCGATGGGAATGCCTTTTAGATACCCTACCTGAATTATGAGGTCAGGATGAGGAAACGTAAATTACACCAACAATTCAAACGTTGAAAAACGGATTCGCCTCGTTAAAAGTCATATCTTTTCTGAACAACTTTGGTGAAACAACATTATGTAATGTCCTACGCTTTCCGCACGATTAGCGTCAAACGTTTTGTACTCGACACGTCATTGCTGAATAGTTCTTGAGGTAGGGTGCCTAAATTTTGCATCAAAGTTGTTTTCATGATGAAGAATTTGAACCAAATCGGTCCACTCACACCGAAGCTTAGCTAATATTTTGACCCCTTGCCCCCCTCAAAGGGGGTTCTGCTACAAGCGATTTGGTCGCAGATATGGCGCTCTTCATTATATTATCATCCAGGCTCGCAAGGTGCATCCGTCGATAATTTTCTTCGACGAGTTGGATGGTCTGGCTCCGGTTCGTTCATCAAAACAAGACCAGGTCCACGCTTCGATCGTCTCAACCCTTCTCTCTCTGATGGACGGACTTGAATCGAGAGGGGACGTCATTGTGATTGGCTCAACAAACAGGATCGATGCCATCGATCCGGCTCTGCGGCGGCCTGGGCGCTTTGACCGAGAGTTCTACTTTGCCCTTCCAAATGAACAGGTTTGGTTTGGTTGACACACTTTTGAAAGCCTTCTTTTGCAGATTGAGTAAACTTGTTTGCAGGCATGTTTTTGTGCTCGGTATAATTGAAAAACTCTCTGCCCTTGTCCCCCCTTGACAGGGGGTGAGGATGGGGGTGACCAGAGAAAATATCCTTTTTTTTTACAGAAAAACTGCAAATTTTGCACCTAAATGGACCCAAATTGCAAAATTTCTTCCACATTTGGGGAATCCGTCCCCGGAATCTGGCACCGACCTGACCCTGGGTTCGACAGAGTGCTTCCTCTTTTCCGGGGGGCTGGATCCACCACTGCATAGTTGTCTGCAATGACATACCTGATGGCATTTGAATAAATAATAGTCCTATCATCCTAAATGACAAAAAAAAAAAAAGAAAAGAAAGAAAACAAAAACAAAAATGGCAGAAACAAAAGACAGAATGCTTTGGATGCTGACCAGAGGTGTGAAAATGGTGAGTGGAAAGGTGCAAGATTTTTCCGAGTGTCCGTTGGGTGATTCCGTTTGCATTGCATGCAGCGTGCTGAAGGTATGCTAGCTCGGATAGATGGACAGAAACAAAAATGTGTTCTTTGGGGAATTTGATCAGCTGCCATTTTGTTCATTTTTTTATAATTTGCCAGGTCCAGGCTTTTTGCATTGGAGACAGATCTTCCGGAAGACTAAACCGTCCCGGCTGGACTTGAGCTCTAAGTTTTAAATGTTGATCAGTTACAGATGCTCGCTTACCCTGGAATGGTGCTTAATGCAATTTTCTTTATTTATATTCCCCTGCAGAGGGTTTTCTGCTTTTATTTTTGGTTGATCCGATCCCAGAGAGTGCAGTTTTGTCTTGCCACCGCCATCGGCCCCCTCTCATGTGGCAACTGATGAAGGTTGAGAGGGACAGACAGAAACAAAAATGTGGTCTTTGAGAATTCAGAGACCTTTTGAGCTATTTATCCATTTGATTTCATGTCTAACAATTTCACCTGTTTGTCAATTTATCATTTCTGTTTGCTACTCTGAATCAGACTGTTACTTAGTTAGTGTAGTGGGTTAGCAGTGTTGATTGCCTGGCTAGGCAAACCCAAGTTCACGGATGTGTTTGACCATCACGATTTATTGGCGCTACCTAACTAAACCTGACTGAGCTAAACCCTACTGCTCTCACTTCTTGTGGCTTGTTGTCAACAAACTGCTTAGCGTTTGCCTCCTGCCGGTTTTGAACCACACTGCTGCAATGTTTCTGCTCATGAACGCAATGCTGAACTTGTCCCAGTCCGCATGTAGAAAGGTATTCAGGTCAGGAAACGTGAAGTCTGCGTCTGAAGCTACGAGAAATTGAAACTCGTTTTGGTCATTTTGAATGACATTAATTAATTATTTTTTTTTAATTTAAGGTTAATTTGCATGGGCAAGGCCCTGGCGCAAATCAGCAATGAGGGATAGCATGAATAAACAAAGAATGAATGCACTCGGATGACATCAACTAGTTGTATAACTTAAAACTTGTAACATCGAAATAGTAAAGTAGGTCATAATATTCCATGTTGTTCGGCCAACCATGACCCTACATTGCTTTTAAAGGTAGCCACACTAATATCCTCACCATTTCCAAAGACACTAGGATGTAGCAGATTCCATTCATTGACGGTTCTAGTGACAAAAGAGTATTTTCCAACATCCTTGTGGGAGCACTGTGCTCGGAGTTTAAAATCATGGTCATGCCTCCCAAAATAGCTAGCAGGAGTTAAAAACTCTTTTATATTTGACCAACCACCAACATTGTTTAGTCCGAGAAATAAACCTCCCAGTCTTGAGATTTTTCTGCGTGAGGCCAGGGAGTTCCACTCAAGGTTTTCCAACATGGATGAGACACTATCTAATGGTGCATATCTCCCAGATACAAAGCGAGCAGCCTTTCTTTGTATTCTCTCCAATTTTTCAATTAAATTCACTCGGCAAGGGTCCCAGACAGATGAAGCGTATTCTAGCAGGGAGCGAACGAGGGCAAAATATACTTTCTCCTTAGTTGGGCTATACATTCTTACCATTGTCGAAAGGACAGCTTTTTGGATGGCACTCACAGTCGATCCATCAAGTTTTTTCTCATTTACGAATAATGTGGAGTTACGGTATAGGCAAGAAAAGCGGTTTGCATGACGTTCTTGGAATGGCGGTCTAAACATGCTTTGTGGGGAGAAGGGATCATGATTTCAAGTTTCGTGTGGACAATGTTCATACGGATGTTGGAAAACACTCCTTTGTGGTCAGAACTGTGCAGGAGTGGAATTTGTTAGGGCGAGAAGAATTTGGGGAAGGAATTGATCTTACATTGGATGGTTTTAAACAAAAACTCTGTTTGCAAAAATAGACTTATTCGTAGAGCACGTTGAAAATGGTGATAATTTTTGAAAATTTCGCTCAAAAGTCTAAAAATTTCGTTATTTGGCGGTGGAAATAAAAAGGCTAGAACCTGTCAAAAATGCATTTTCAGTCATTTTTTATAATGTGTCTACTTTGAATTTTGGAGGAACAATACATCAGAAAAAAGATGTAAATAAACTGATGAAGAGACTGAAAAAGAGCAAAAGAAAGCTTTATTTTTCATTTTTCAAATGTTTTTGTGCTCTATGCGTGCCACTTAATTGAAAAAGGAAAACACGACGTTTTCGCATGTATATCGTGAAAAAGGAGATATTTCGTGGAAATCAATGAATTTCGTGGAAATTTTCACATTTCGTGGAAAGTCGCCCATTCACAATTGCCAGAATTGCCTTTCAATCGACTGAAATGATAAAGAAATCACAAAAGATAGTTGAAATGGACTGATTTCGTTTTGGCGGTGACAATTCCTTTTCACCATTTTCAGAGTGCTCTACTTATTCGCAACGCCCTTGTCTTCTCACTCAATCACCCACCATAATGCTGATTCGTGCCGGACAAAGTTCTTGGGAATTAAACATCATTTCGGCTGGCTACTTTAAATAATGTTCACTTTTATCTTTTCTTTTTTTTTACCCACGTGAAGAGCCGCCGTCACATTTTGAACGTCCACACCAGCAGTTGGTCACGTAAGCCAGAGCAGAAGTTGATCAGGGTGCTTGCTTCGAAGACCAGTGGCTACTGTGGTGCTGACCTGCGTTCGTTGTGCACAGAAGCTGTTCTAAATGCATGGCAGAGGCATTTCCCACAGGTGTTTCGTACCACTCAGAGGCTGCTGTTTGACCCGAAGGAAATAGAGGTTTGATTTGCACATGGATTTACACTGTTTGATCCTCATTCTGTTGGTTTTTGGTTACGGTTTTATCTGCAATTTATCACTTTATCTGCGGTTTTTTCTGCCTGAAGATTTTTCCTAATTGTACAGGCTGATTCAAGACTCTCCAGACAACAATAGTGAAGTGGGCTCTTGGTCTCTAGCAAGGGTGTGGTAGATTATGACTTATGAGAGCTTACGTTAGTGTGGCTTGAGCGACAGCCTTACAACTACCTGCCCACGAGATGAGGTCGTCCAATGGAGCACCAACCCTAAAAGAGGCCATAACATTTTTTCATGGTGTATTCAGCTGTGCCCTTCCAGGAATTCCTCATGCAGGGTGGGAAAATGACAATGAAAAGGCTGGCAGAAATTGCGATTGCTGGCCACCTTAATGAGGCTTTAAAAATGATCGTAAAATAAGAAAAAATGTAGCTTTTTTTTCTTTTTCTTGCAGGCACAATCTGGTACTGCTTGTCATTTCTGGAAAATTAGAAAAAGAACCAAAACAGTGTGTTCTTGGCATTTCATTTTGCCAAAAAGTTTGTCGTGCAAACCACTTGTATGTTGAACAGCCCCATCCATAACGGATAAACATTGGGTTTTTCTTTTTCTCCCGTCTTTTTCTCTCCAATCGCATAGGTGAGGAAGAGGGATTTCCTCCTGGCAATGAGAAGCATCATTCCCGCTTCCGGCCGGACAACTCTCAACGCAGGCCGACCTCTGTCCGCCTCATTGAAACCGCTTCTCCATTCTCAACTGAAGTCCATCATCACCAGAGTTGAGGATTTCTATCCGGTGAAGAAAAACAAAGGGTAAGTGCTAAAAGTGATATGACGTCGTTTTTGATCACCAGTCACCACCTTTTTGTGGACGGCCACATCTTGATATTTGTTGTGAATGTGACTTTTATGCATTGCCCACATTCCAGTTTAGCTACTTTTTGAGCACTGTTTGACCACTTTTTGTGCACCATCCAACCTTCATTTTGAACATTCGAATATCGCCTTCATCTTTTTTTTTAAACCGGTTTTTGCAGAGGTCACTATTTATTTTGACTGCTTTTCTTCTATGCGCAGGTTTTTCTGTCATTTTTTGTGCGTTGCCCGTATCTTATTTTGACCACTTTTTGTGCATTCTCCAAACATTTTTGATAGTTTTTTACATTGTCTACTTTTATGCCATTTTTGCATTGCCCACTTATGTTTTAATTTTTGGTCAAGCTTTTCACTGTCTGCATTTTTTGCTTAGTTTTAGCCATTTTGTGTCATTTGTCGTCAATGTTTTTGACCACTTTTTGTCAATGTGTTTTCCTGGAATGCCCAAATCAAACGAATTTGATGGCGTTTTTGTTGTTGTCACCATCTCATAATTTATCTTGTTTTTAAATGTTTTTTCTTCCAGTCTGAAAAACAGTCAGCTTTACAACAATCCCCGCTTCTTGCTCTGTGCCGTCGATAAGTCTGAACAGTGCCATAATTCCCATCTTGCACCTTCCGTTCTCTATCATTTCGATCTTCCCGTTAGAGTTCTAGATGTCAGCAGTGTCTATTCCGTCCAGCATACCAACCCGGAGGCTGCCTGCGCCGAGGTGGGTGTTTACGGGTCTTGAAACGATTTGGTTGGAAATTTTAACAATAATTTTTTCGATTCAATGTGAATTTATGATTTAACTACTTCGGGCGAATATGAATTTTGCGGGCCACCATGGCAGACCAACTTTGTGGTTAGTCAACCAATTTTGCAGAAATTCGGAAGGCGTAATTAGATTCCTGGAAGGAATGTCTGTGCAAAATTTTGACGTTTTTGAAATTTTGGAACATTTTTCGCAAAAATTTTTTCTGTCGAAATTTTCAACAATGCTTTCCCTCAATTTTCCAAAAAAAAAAAAGAAAAGAGAATCGTGATGAGAAAATACCTTCCGTTTTGCAACAAGTTGCTATTTGATGGTAGGCTATTGGGTGAAAGACGAAAATTCCGCTTGTCAGTTATCAGCACACTATTTTGACACGGACTTCATAATTTTTACCTTTCTAACCCTCAAAATAATTGACATATGCCATTCAAAAGTCTTTTTTGGACCGGGAATCAAAATGAAAAGAAAAAAGGGATTATTGAACGGTCTATTTTGAGCGAAATAGTGAAAAAAGCAGTGGGAAAATTTGCATGGTACACTGAAAGAGTGGTGGAAAATTAGACCTAACCTATCTACCGTTGCTGCCTGTTGTTTCCGTCACTCTGCCGTTTGGTGTCCGCATTTTGCTCGCTGCTTGGTCTTATTCCTGGTTGCAGAGCTTCGGCTTACAGAATGAATAAATGAATGAATGCTTGGTCTTCTTCCTGGTGGCTTCTTCCCAGTTGGACTTGTTCCAGTTTCCCCGATTTACTGTAAACTTTTCGGGAAACGTCCATTGTGTATTTTCTCTTTATAGGGCACTTTCATTTCAATTTTCAGCATGACATGGTCTCCATAAACTTTGGTTTTTGTTCCAGATGTTCCTTGAAGCAAAGCGCAATTGTCCTTCCATCATCTTCATGCCTCACATTGACCAGTTCTTCGATTCTGTCTCTGCAACGACCGTTAGCTCCTTGAAGACCCAGCTCAGCTACCTGGAGCCTTCCCTTCCCATTCTTGTGTTTGCTACGGTCAGTTCAAGATATGCAGACACCTGTGATGACATCCAATCACTGTTCAGTCAGAAGCTGGGTCAAGCGTATGAGGTCACCCCACCTGGAGAGATGGACCGACATAACTACTTTGAACCACTGATCTTGTCCAGGGCTGCTAGAAGTGTTCCCGTTCGAAGAAATGGTTCGTTTCTTAGTTTTCACTTGCTTGCTCAAATGGACATAATATCTTGAGTTACCTCATTCGGCAGTCAAAACAAATTGCCCTTTCACATGCTGCCACGGGTGTGAGAGTCCCATGGCAGAAGTGCTTCCTCTGCATGTGGATCAGAAGTCTGGGGATGACAAATAAATTTGACACGTATGGTTTGTCCTCAGTTGCCAACACCTTTGGGCCAGTTATGACTGGTTAGTGGGCACTACCAGACAAATTCCTGTTATTTATTGACATGCTCTACATTTTGGGGTGTTACACCTCCTTTTAGCTCAAAGAACGCCACAAGGGATGTGTGATAACGTAATGAACATCAACAGATTAGGTAAGATAATTTGTCAAGTTTGTAAGTTTGTGGATGGAATTAAGACAAGGTTAATGAAGGGAATTGGACATTTTAGTGCATGGAATTTGACATGTTTGTGAAGGGAATTTGACAAGTTTCTGAAGGGAATAATTGGATAAGTAAGTGTCTCGGATTTGACAATGAGTGAAGGGAATTTGACAAGATATTGAAGGGATTTTGATGAGTTAATTAATGGAACATGACAAGTTAGTGAAGGGAGTGTAACAAGTTGGCTGCCGGGTGTAAAAATAGCAGCATCGCCAGCGTGCCGCATGGGGTCCGCAGTAAAACCATGCTGTTTTGGTGGGTGGTTTCACCCTGTTTGGGTTTCTGAAGGCATTTTGAGTCGTTTGGCACCATTTTTAAGGTGTGTATCATTTTGATACACACCATGCCCCAGGTGCCATGTCATGTGCATCACCAGTGATGCACAGCAAAGTGCTGTGAAAGCAGGGTCTGGTGTGAGGTCAGGTGCCACTCAGTAAAGTGTGAATGCATTGGGCTGTGCCAGATGCGAACTGCAGCCATTTAAAAAGTAAGGGCCTGTGCATCATTTTGATACACACGGCACATGCGGCAAATGCCATGTGCATCACTCCTGATGCATATGGCAGCCAACTTGCAAGGTAGTCAAATTCATATTTGTTGCCGGTGAATTTGTCAAGCCCGTGAAGGGTATATGACAAATCAGTGATGGTAATTTGACCATCACTGATTTAGTGAAGGGAAAGGAATTTGACATGCAGTGTCCACTAACTGCTCTTAACTTTTTTGTTTGTAGTCTGCATTTTAAGCAGTAATTATGGTCTGCTCAACTTGATTAATCACCTCACTTGATCACAACATTCTCGTAATTATATTTTCAGCAACAAGCCTGACCCCGCTGCCTCTAGCTCCGCCTCCTGAGCCACCAAAGATGTCCGAACAGGAGTTGAATGAAATGATGCAGCAGGAAGAGGAGTGTATGACGGAGTTGAGGATATTTTTCCGAAATATCATCAACAAACTCCGGATAAGGAAGTTAGTTTTCAGAAGAAAATTCCTACTGAAACATTGAGTGTGGATCTTTAGTTCTGGGTTTTGTTTTCCGGACAGGCTAGTGATGGCTTAGAGTTGGGTAGTGTGGTTTCATCTGGGGCCTTCGGCCTGCGTGAATTAGCAGCAAATGGTTCTCACCCGCATTCCTCTCTCCAAGCCATTGTGAGGCCCCTTGAGCCGGAATGGCAGAGAAATTCCACTACGGCAGCAAAGTGTATCTCTGAATTCCAAAGTGTGATGTTGTGCTATGTTGTGAGTGTGATGTTGGGCTGAGAACATAATTGGGGAAAATTGATCACCCCCATCCATTTGGGGTTCACAAACGAAGGTCATCTAACAATTTCCTTGAAGGATAACTTCACATGACCTGTAGGCTGCAAATGTAAAACAAGTTAACCGTCATGAATTACGACGGATTTCTCCTTCACTGCTTAGTACTAATGCTATTGAAAATGGAGAAATTAGGTGTCTGATATCATTTTTTCACTTGCTTGACCTTACTGAACTTGACCACAGTTGAGTTCAAGTGAGGCTCCTTGATAAGTAAGCTTCCTTGATGGATAAGGAGTACGGACATTATTTCAGATCTGTTTATTTGTGTGTCTTTTCTAGATCTTTTTTCAGTACAATTCCCCCTCACTGTGCATTTTCTTTATCATTTCAAAATATGACTATTTTCTGTCATAACGTGGAAGGTGTGCAAACTGAACCTACCACAATGCTGTTCCTAATTTCTGTTTCTCCCTTTGCTCTGGCAACGATTCATGGTTTTCCTGGTGTCCGATGGAGATGTCCTTTTGGCCATTTTGCAGCATCCATTTCTGGTATTGCCTCAGTATGACGAAAGTGAGAGAGCCTACTGGTTTCTAAAATGTGAACCGGTTACCGGTTTCTTTCTTTGCTCCTCTGCAGGTACGAGCCGTTCATTCAG
>JASGXE010010953.1:0-15241 GCA_030068105.1 Sinentomon sp. SZTP_YWyxl | reverse complement strand
TGATTTTCGACACTTTTTCGAAGCACGCAAAACATCTGCGGAACACAAAAATCTTCTGGTTGCGAGAACTTTCATTGGGCCTCACCACCCCTTGCCACTCGAACTCAATATATTGAGTCCCAACTCTTAAGACATCGTGAATCATTTTCGCGGGCCCTCTTCTGTCTGAAGGCTCCCGAAATTCACTCCATTTTGGTGAAAGCCTCTCATATCTGCTGTTTGCTGAATGGATTTTCTGAAGTGGTTGAGGACTATTTGTTTTTACACCTCTGAAGGATGAAAACTTGATTTTGCTGACTATATAAATCAGTCCTTGAAATCGTTGATCGATTACGGTCTTGAGGCTTTACTTATGAGCAGTTGATTGGCACTATTGCGGAAACGTGGTTTCCAACGACAGGAAACACGAACGAACCAGTACCCAGTTCAGCTTTGTGATCCAAATCCCAGTTGACATCACCGGAGATATGCAATGTTCCAGGTTCAGCTGCAACTGCGATTTGTTTTCCTGGAACGTACTCTAGCCAGTGGCCTTTGGTTCGAAGTCCAGCGCCCTTCGTTCGTTCGTCCGCAGGGCAAGGACGAAGGCCAGCGAGCCACCGCCTCTTCCCGAAGGCTACATTTATGGGCCCGGTTTATTTTCGTTTTTATTTTTTAACCATTGGTATTTGTTTGATAAGGATTGTCCGTTGCGTATTCTCCTCTCTTTTCTTCAGCCCGTATCTTTCTTTCCAAATAAATTCCCATACTTCCCCCTCCACATCTCACGTCACGCTGCTGCGATTCGGTGCCACTCCATTCTCACACTTTACGCATCACGATGCGTTAGTATCGTACGCTCCACGGCATGGTCGCCAACATGTTTGGGTATCTTGAAATCCAGTGGAGCGTCGTGCAAACCCAAAATGCATGGATGACGCGCCAAATCCGACCCAAATATCGACTGGTCTGGAGCGTACTCGGAGTGCACTGGAGACGATGCCGGTCAAGAGGTCCACATGTAACCTCTTTTACATCACGTTTTGAATTGGAGTTCTTTCCTGAGATCTCCCCTGTGCCTCGTATGCGTGGTTTCAACCGACTCGAATAGGTCCATTGCGTTCAGTACTTGTGCATATATCTTGACCAGTTCGGGCAATCCAGGCTGCCGTGAGTGGTATGCTCAATAGTAATATGGACAGATATGCCAGTATGGTGCACGCTTCATTTTTGCCTACCACATGTCATCAAGAAAATTGAAGGCTTTTCTGCATTTTTCGGGGCAAATTTCCACTTATTTGAAGCTCCCAATGTGCGGACGAGAGTTTAGTTTTGACTGAAAAGCCCTCAATAAGCGAAATGCCAGACATCCAAAGTTATCGTGTCAAACTGTGACGATGACGTGGTGTGTGATGCGTCGAAATTGTGTCAGAAGGAATGTTTTTGAAAACGTTGGAGACCCTTTACGGCGGCAATCGCACACGCCCACACCGTACACCTTTGGCCAATATTTTGTTGTCAAACATTTTGAAATATGCGCATAGAAGTTGCCCTTATGCGCTTACGCGGTCACCCTCACTGAATGGGTAAGAGCGGGAGCCAGGAGTCGGGAGAGCACTTCAAGCGCTCGTGACTCCTGGAACATTTATTTGATTCCATCACGCAATGCAATGCAATACCATTGCCCTGCTCCCTTTTGACTCGAGCTGACATTCCGAATGGGAATTCCTGCAGGGAAAATTGATTATGCCTGCACGATGCGTTGTTTAAACAGAAACAAAATATTACCCTGATTTTCAGGAATTTCTGAAGGTTGGGATGCATTTTACGCCTAAATATCCCACTGATACGTTGGGCAACTGAAACTAAAGGTGGTTTTTATTGGACAGTTAGAGAGGGGCTTTGAAATACGCCGAGAATTCCGAAATACCGTTTCCACTTACTGTTTTGACCTGTGTGGCTTCCGAAGATCAAATTGGCAACAATGCGACATCGGTTATATCGGACGAGCACGTGCAGATCTAATAAAATTGAAAAAAATCTCGTGTTGACGCTCAGAATGCAGAGGGTGTTTTCTTAACTTCCGCACGCCTTTCTCAGAAAGCCCATTTCACACGAGGTGTTTTCGCGTCAAACCTACCATTCGGAATTTCCCTCGGTGAGTGACTGAATGCGCAAACCCAAAAGAGTGAGCGATTACCTGTAATCAAGCCATCCTTGAGGAAATCGTTTTGAATCCTCTACCAAATCGAACCAAGATTTCATTGAAAAAACTTTGCCACGAATTTCACATTTTGACAAGGTCTGTTTCCATCTTCCAATTACTTTGTCACTCTGTTCTCTTTTTGTAACTGTTTTTTTTTTTCTTTCAGTGGCAGGCGGAAGGAGTCGACTTCACCTTATCGATCTCGGCTCATGTGAGAGGACTCGCAACGGTGTCGGCCTCACCTATTCAGCAATCGGCAACGTCTTACTCTCTCTGTTCAACGGCGAAAAATACCTCCCATTCAGGTTAGAGGGACTCATCTTTTTATAAAGTCTTTGGATTTCACCGTCTCATATAACGTTGGTGTGATCTCCGAGATGAATCAAACACCGGGTGTTTTCTCCAATGCAACACTCACAAAAAAATCACTCAAAAAAAGGTAAAATTTACCTCAGCTGTGATGAGATAACGTCGGCTTTTTATTTAGCATTTTTCACTTTTTCTCATTTAGCAGAAATTGACTCTGAATAAGAAACGAAAAACTCCCTCTGAGTTAGGAGATCTGTTTGGAGAAAGAAAAAAAAAACACTTTTGAGTGAGCCTTGTCTGCCTAATTTTAAGTTTTAAGTATCTTTCTGTCTTTTAGACGTTTTGGCTAGAAAAAAGTGAAATTCTCTAAAAGGCAGTCGTCCTTCAGCAGAAAAGAACAACCACCAAAAAGAATTTTTTCTCTTTTTTCAGATCCTTTCACTGAATTTTTAAGAGCATTTTGCTTTGCAGTATTTTTCTCTTTCAAATTCAAGACGAATTATCACGGTGGGATTCGAACCGCGAACGACGGATTGACGCAACGGGGACCGCACCGTTACCAACTGAGCCAACGCGGCAGGCTTAATTTCGTTTGTCCAAATCTCCTTCAGAGCGGCGCGCACGGTATCAGGGAACAACAACGGAAAAAGGGTAACACTTCGGAATACCTGACTACATGTGGATTCGGCAATTTTCCGGACGTTCGGTATTCCTTAATCGTAATTAAAGCCAACCAAACCTGACCTAACCTTTCCGACCTTTGTCAAGAAAGGTTCGGTTAATGTGGTTGGTTTGGTAGGTGCAGTAGGCAGGGAGAGGTTAGGTCAAGTTTGGTTAGATTCAATTACGAATAAGGAATGCCGCACGTCCGGAAAATTGCCGAATCCACATGTAGTCAGGTATTCCGAAGTGTTACCGGAAAAAGATATTTTTCTCTTTTTGGAGCCATCCACTGAATTATAAGAGCGTTTCACTTTTTTCGCAATTTTTCTTTTGCGAATTAAAGAGGAATGATCTGATGGGATTCCAACCGCGAACGACGGTTTTACGCAACTGCAAAAGCCACACCCGCCCTGCAATAACCATACCTGCCCTGGTAATTCATCTTTACTGCAATCACTGAAACGACAAATTAGCAGAGTGGCCTGAGATTTTGACAGCAAGTTCGCAGTGGGTTGCGCATTTGTTGCGACAAATAACCACGGTGGGTGAAGAATTTGACAACTAAGTTGCACCATTATTTCTCACGACAAAAGTCGGGTATAGGGTCGATGATTTGTCAATAAATTCTCAGGGGGGTTGCATATTTGTCGCGAAGAGACTTGAGAATTTGACAACAAATTTGCAGGGTCCTTGCTTATTA
Source organism: Sinentomon sp. SZTP_YWyxl (assembly GCA_030068105.1). Lineage (NCBI taxonomy): Eukaryota > Metazoa > Arthropoda > Protura > Sinentomata > Sinentomidae > Sinentomon > Sinentomon sp. SZTP_YWyxl. Next base: position 11,384 of record JASGXE010010953.1, on the reverse strand, counting down.
AATTTCTCGCGACAAATATAGTCGGGTTGCCTTGGGGATTTGGCAACAAATTCGCAGGTGCGTTGCATATTTGTCGCGACAAGTGGGTTGAGAATTTGGCAACAAATTCCCAACCAGGTTTGCATATTTGTAGCGACAAATGGTCAGTGTGGTTTGAGGACTTGCCAACAATTTCGCGATGGGGGTGCAGATCTGTCGCGAAAAATAGCCAGGGATGGGCTTAGAATTTGTCAACAAATTCGCAGTGGCGTTCCATATTTGTGGCGACAAATAGTAAGACTGCATTTGTCTCTACAAATGGTCAGGGTGCGTTGAGAATTCGTCAACAAATTTTCTGGGGGTTACTTAGGTTAGGTTAGGAAAGGTCGTCGTGAAAAAATGCACAGGGAGGATGCGCATTTGTCGTGACAAATTTTCGGTGGGTTGTGAATTTGTCGAGGGGGTTGCGTATTTGTTGGCCTGAAATGCGCGGACTATGCAGGGGGTGCTGTCGGGTACCTATGCGAGTTTTGCATAACACCTAGAGGAACTGCTGGATCTAGCCTCGTAGCTCATCTTGATAACTCATCTTGATGAATTCCGTCTCGGCAAGATTCGAGATGTATTTTTAGGTACCTATTTTAATCGCAGCAACTCAGATGCATTCGCGCATGGGTCCTTTGACAGGGACGTCATTTAGGAAGGGGCAGGGGGTGCGACTGACCAAGATGGGAAATATCCCACCAGCGGCTCACTTGCCTTCTGGCATCTGCTTTTAACTCGCCCTGGTTGGACATTTCACCTCTGCAACACGAATGTTGCACTCAAAATGAACCACGACTTCCTAAACTTCTTCAGCTTCTGTTAGGCTCTGCCCCTTAGAAATCCGCTAGAAATCCGCTGATGGGGCTTTGCATCAGGCCATTTACTGATGGGTTCCGACCCAGACACGAGTCATTGCCCATCCTTCCCTGAAGATTGCCCCTTATTGCGAAAACCTGAAATGGACGTTCCTGTCCTTGGCAGTTAGACAATCACTGTGTAATTGGTCTTCTTCCTTTTCCGCATTTGCTGGTGAATCGACTTTGGCATGCAAGCATCACTGACACGAAAAGAGAAATTCCCTGAAATTGGATCGCTTTAACTCTTTTTTTTTTAGGCGAATAGGCCGATCGTCTTCCTTTCAGACAAAAATCACTTTTTTTAAACTGAATATCTCTTTTCTCAATTTAGAGAAAACTTCTCCTAAAAAGAAAAGTCACTTTGTTTAAGCAACAATTTCTTTGACCGCACAACAAGTATAATTTTCACTGATTTCGAGTAAACCGTTTCTTTTTTTTGATAGTTTTAACTCCAAATCCAGTGATTAATGCTTGTTTTAAGGCAAAAACACTTTAAATTTAAGCAACGTGTATCTTTTGTTTCAACCATCAAGTGAAATATTGACTATTCCGCAAAAAGACAAAAAACACTTCATTTTTAGTGCTTTTATCACTCAATTGGAGTGATTTTTTTGTGAGTGAACCCAAAGTTTTGTTGACTTCCACTGAAGCAATGGGATGACAGTCGGAAATCGCACGACAAAACCAGTGTTTTACTGGTATAATCAGAGAAAGATCTATCTACCGTATACCCCAGTGCAAAAGTAAAATGACGATGCAAAAGTAAAATGGTCTTCGGTCTGATTCGCCCACAATCCTCCATTTTCTTCGTCGGATGCCGGCAGGTCGCACCAGCTAAAATTGATGCCACAGGCCTACGGGCCTTTTGTGTTAGTCTGTTTTTATGTAAGAGTGCTGTTTATCAGCGTATAATTGTCTTTTTTCTTTTTTCATGACTGTTTGTCCTTGTGTTGTCCTCCCTCCATACCACTCTATTTGTGGAGGTGTAATATTGAGATTATTATAATAATGTCCAGAGAAAGAGCCTGCTGGTTCGTTATGAGCCCAATAGAACCCTACCGGTTGCATTTTGCAAATTTCTTACTGAGAAAATTCGCTGGTAGAAATGCACTCCACCACCTTTAGAACGATGGCACAAAGGACAACCATAGCCAAATCTCAAAACCCGCAGCACTAGCAACTATCTCGATGGATTTTTAGTCTGATTTATCCTGGAGGTTGCGAGTGTTATTCCTGGATGTGATAAATTGGAACACAATGGGGTCATCATAGACTATGACTTACGGAAACCCAGAAGCGAACATCACTGTTTTCTGAAGGGCAATTGTCTTCCTTCAACTTTGATCGGTTGCGGCTCACAACACATGACACACAAAAATTTTACAATTTCATAATTTTTTTTTCCTTTCAGCGAAAGTCGCGTGACGCAACTTTTGCGTGAGTGCATGGGATCGCTGACGTGTCACGTCGCCATGGTTGTTCACATATCGCCGTGCGATATCCACTATCCGGAGACACTTTCGACCGTTCAGCTGGCTTCAAGGATTCATCGGATAAGAAGGAAAAAGATAAAGGTAATGCTACTGACGAAAGAAAATCTCTCGCCAATTTTATTATGTGGATTGTCCGTCTCGCACAGGAGACCAGATGGTGAATTGCCCAGCTGGCCAAACAAAATGGGCCAAGAAAATCGCTCAAAAGTCGCACCAGAAAAGGAGACGATCAAATTAAATCCAGCCGAAACTCGGCAACGCAAGTCCAAAACGAGATATACTAAGGAGACTAATTGTGACAGATTGTTTTATTACATGCTTGTTTTTTCTCCTCTCTTTGATGAAATGTCAACTGATTTTTTGAAATGTCAACTGATTTTTTGAAATGTCAACTGATTTTTTGAAATGTCAACTGATTTTCTGAAATGTCAACTGATTTTTTGAGAAATGCCAACTGATTCGGGCATATCCCGGTTTTGCGCTTGACAAAAAAGTGAAAAATAATGCTAGTCTAGCCAAACTTAACCTGTCTAACCAACCTAACCCAACATAATCTAACCTAACCTGAACTTTTTTCTTTGTTTCCAGCGATTTTTCTTCTTCTCGTTTTGGAGGTTTAGGATTTTTTACATGCGATTATAGATGCGCGGCCACCCGATTGGGTTCGCCAATGTGTCTGTCTCTTCCAATTTGAACGAATACGAACAGCACAGTTTTCCTGCCACATTCCAGTTTTTTCTGTTCGATCTCCTCTGCACCCCTATTTGTGTGCACCATCCTGTCTCATGCTCAACTGTCAAACCATCTCTCCTCCTTGTCTGCCAGCGTTCCATGCTGCCACACAGCTAGTTAAGTTCTACAATTCTATTCTGCCCATTTTCTTGTGTTCCACTGTAAAACTTTACCGCTCTCGTTTGACCTCATGCCAATATCAGTTCAACGGCAGGGCCACCAACGGTCCTTCGATCGGCATATTCGGTGGATGTGGACTCGGTCGAAGTTCAACTTCAGCTGAGGACAATGTTTTGGGCAACGGTCGTCTTTCGAGTACCTGTTCCTCTACGTCAGCTGTTTCCAAATCAGGGAGCAGCGACATTGATCCTTCCAGCAGCGAGCAATCATGTGATACCGTTATATATGTTGGTAAGCATCACCGATCTCTACATATATCGTAACTGGATGCGAAACGGAATCTATGAATGCGTGGCAGAGACAAGTACAGTGACAGACACAATAATGACTCCTTTAGAACAAGTACCTACATTTGAGGGAGTCAGTGTTGCTTCTGTGACTGTACAGATGTTGCAAAAAACCTGTAACATATACAGGGGGAATGGGAGATGATGATTTCCATTTGCAAAATACTTGTTACACATATGGAGACGTAATGGAAGAAGGTGATTTCCTTTTCCAAAATACTTGTAACACATATTCGCTTAGATGGGACAATTTTAGAAATGTAGTCTTTGACCGCATCGTGATTCTTGTTCGCTGGTTGTCCCATCTTAGCCAATATGTGTTACAAGTATTTTGCAAAAGGAAATCACCTTCTTCCATTCCGTCTCCATATGTGTAACAAGTATTTTGCAAATGGAAATCATCATCTCCCATTTCCCCTGTATATGTAACAGGTTTTTTGCAACGTGCACATGTCTGGTAACATGGATGTGCTGTGCCTGGCCATGGCTGCAGGCATTCTCGCATGGCAGTGACTCATGACATGATCACAACAATGATGATGATGACGACCATGATCCAATATAGATACTTAGTATATTGAAGATCTTGCGCTGGGTCCAGACGGGAGTATGGATCCAGACTGGAGAATGACGAAGAGGCAACTAAAATTGGTCGTAACTTTTGAAGTTTTTACCCAAAATCCATGAAATTTGCACGGGAAGTATAGGTCTTGCCACAAAATCCCAAGCACTCGCCGCTGCTTCATGGTGCTTTCGCTTTATTCAGACTTCGGCTGCGTTTGAAAAGTGGCTGCGGCTGCTGAGTCAAGCTGAATCTCCTCTCTCTGCCCGCCGCGAGAAAACTCAGCAGATAAACCGCGGTGCCATGCCGCTGCGCTTCTTCATTGCTATTCAGCTATCCAGTTTTAATGGAAATCACTGGCTGTGACCCTGGTTTCTAAACATGATGAGCCTTTTGACAATATGCTGTGCAACCTAATTGCTGTTTGTAACCTGGTACATGGCGCAGCACCAAAATCTTTTGTGACGGTTTCTTTCTTTGAATGATGAAGCATTTCGGACAAGACCATCCATTTACGAAAAAAAAAATCGGGCCCTCATATCGGGGGCTCTGAAAAGAGTCACCACGAAAATGCGTCACCAAGAAATATTACCGTCATCAAATTGTTCAAAAACACAGTCGATTGTGCCGATATTCCTGTAGTTGACAAACTACTCGTATTTCAATGAGAAACGGAAGAGCTGGAAAAGCTCAATGGAAAGGTTAGCCATAGAAAAGCGTCTCAAAGGAAAGCGTCCCCATGGTAATGAGTCACCACGGAAATGCGTAACCCAGGGTTGGCGACACAAACCATGGAAAAGCGTTATAAAGATATTTTAATCATTAAAATGGTAAAACATGCATCCAGATCTTGTGAATAAGCCAACAGACAACACCTGACTGATGACATTGGTTTGGGGTACAAATGCAGTCAAGATAAATACACTGTTTCGCCGAGACTTTTAGTTTATTCTTAGCAGGGTAGGTCAGGTTTAGTCAGGAAATAACTTAAAGAAATAGCTAATCACGTCTGCAAACTTGGCCTCGCCACATAACAAAACACATGTCTCAGAACTGTTACCGTTGTTTCTTGGCATCGTTGATGACATCAGTAGGTATTTAACCGTCTTTTGAAATGTTGGATGTCCTCGCACTTGTGATTTGTGAAAAGTTCCCGCCAGTCTTCTGCATGCATGCAGTTTCTTGACATTTGCATTATTGTTCACAACTCGAACATGGATTCTGATGTGTGCACTTTTTGCGCTATCGCGGGAACTGGGTCAAGAACGCTAACGTTCAGTGATGTCACACTGTTGATCCGAGATTCCAGGTCACGATTGGCAAGGGAAAGTCATGTCAAAGGGAAGGAGATGGACACCGACCTAGACTGGGGGACCCGCCCCAGTAATTGAGGTCTCGGGTGGAACCCCAGCGGGTTTCCAGGGGCAAAACCCTTGGCGGGCGACTGGGAGACAGAGCCCCTGGCGGGCGAATGGGGGCTGAGCCCCTAGAAGCTGAAGAAATTTTGAAATTTAGAGTTCATTTTGAAAGCAATAGTCGTGTTCTTAAAGTAAAATTTCCCGCCGGGGCGAGCCAAAAGCGCATGTCAGGAAGCAAGAGAGCGATTTGGGGCCATTTCAACTAGGAGGGAATCACCCCCGATGCCCCCCCCCCAAATGACTCCGCCGAACACTTCAAATGTGGCCTGTGGATCTCATTGCGTTTGGTTTTTTTACTGTTGTGTTGGAGATTCTGAAGGAATGGAAAATCCTCTGGCATGAATGGAAACACTTTCAAGATTGTCGTCCTGATGGCAATTTTGAAAGTTTTTCAATCCTTCCCCTGTTTCACAGGCCCAGCCATCGACGACGCCACAGACGGTGAACATCCGCCTGTCTATATTCCGAGCCTGAACTCCTCGGACAACAGAGGTGCCATGAATAAGGCTCTGAGGGGCTCAACGGCCGACAAGCGGAGCGGAAAGAAGTCCAGCGGAGGGAGCGGAAGTAGCAGCGCAGGAGGATGCGGAGGCGGAAGCGGAAGTGCCGGGAGCGGAGGAGGAGGATCCGGTTCCAACAAGAACGACCTCTTCGGGAGGTAAGTGAATGCCAATTGTCAGTATTTGGCGACGGATGTCAGTTCGGGCAAACGCAATCGTTGCTGCATTAACCCTTCGTTTTGTTATTTGCTCCTGTGAGTGCCACGAGGGATATTGAACCATTCGATTTCTTTCAGCCAATTAACTTCAGCAAATGGGAGCCAGCACGGAAAATTTAGGTTCCGTCAACAGAATAGTCTGAAATTTCAAAATTAAAATTTGGAAGTGATTGAAGTTGAACGGATGTTCAACAAAAGCCACAGAAACTGTAATTTGAAAATTTGTCCTGAATCAAATCCACGGTGATGAATCACCGTCACAGTCTTGAATTAAATCCACAGGTGATCAGGGCAGCACACCGATACCAACTTGATTCAGAAAATAGTTTAAGTGTGGACTGGTGAGGAGATTTTGGCATTGGTCTCTCGAACGGGCATTCAGCATGTCCGCCGTTTGCCCCGGGATGCAGGGGTCCACGCGGCCCACATATTATGATCTCGATTAGCTTTTTTTGCTTTAGTTTCCCTAATGTCGCAGAGAGCGCGGGGATTGCCCAAGGGATCTCTGCAACACGTAAAATGATCTGCTTGACGCAGCTCTGCTGCTCAAAGTTCAATGGGATGAGGGATGGGACCACTTGAGCAAGAAAAAGTTCGTCCCTTGATGGGCCTGAGACGCTGCTGTGGTGTGATTGAGAACTGTAGCATGCCTTCATTGTTGCTTGAGAAAATTACACCAAACCTGGCCGTGAACGGTCCAAGCGAATCCCACAACGCTAGAAACATCCTCCATATAGGTTTTGGCCCCAGAGTGTTGGGTGATCGGCAGTATTCCCCATTGTCATTCACAGTCAGCTTCAAATCTAAGGATAGATTTGTCTTGCGAAAATTTCATTTCTATGCACAGCGCTGCTCCTTTCCATTTGTGTAAAGAATAGATCCATCATTTTGAGGAGATCACATAAGTAGGAAGTTCCCAGGGGGAAATTCCCGAAAATATTCCCAGGTTCATGCATTTCCAATGTTAAGTGTGGACTGGTGAGGAGTTTTCGAGATATCCCCTTCTGTGCATCTTCATCTGTGAGATTTCCAGAAAAACTCTGCACTGTCATCGATCGTGCAATCTAAAATTTTCTATGATTTATATCTTCCAGGTCAAATATGGGAAGCCACAAGGGTATGAGGTCACCGAAGCATCATTCTGGCACAGCGCGCACGGACACCCACTCTCCGTGTGGCTCGCCAGCCAAATCCGGATTTTGCAACAAGTCTTCCAACTGTCGCTCGCATTCGACCTCGGTCAAAAATGCCAGCTGCAGTCCATTGATGGTGGGTTGGAATCAGCTTAAAAAGCTTTGTAACCGACCTTCAGCATTTTATTGTTTTTTTTTTTTAATATCATGACGCTTTTTATTTGATTGACCCAGTGTGGCCTCACCGAGACCGTTTGGCTGATAACTCATTTGCCGAGGCAAATGAAATACACCGTCCAGGGCTTCATGAGCAGAAAAGACAAGGTTCTGAGACCCGATACATGTGATAAGCAGTTTTCAGTGAGACCTCTCGGGCTTTTCGCGCCAACTCCGATCTGTAATAGTTCAAAAAACCTACCGCTATTTGGTGGAGCCACTTTCGGGGGGTACCTTGTCGTAAACTCGTGTCTGTTTCTTAATCAGAGCTGACCAAACCTGACCTGCTTGTTTGTCGTCAGGCAAGCAAACCTGACCTGCAAACCTGACTTGCTTGTCGTCTACAATTATTCTTGTTGTCAACCTGCAGTTTGGGGTCTTCCTCTTTATATGATAATAAAACGTCCGCGAAATTCGCTTCATCAAATGTCGGCAGGCAATCCGAACTGTAACCTTCGGATCAATGCAAAATTGAAACTGTCGTTATTTATTGCAGAAACCAATTCTACAAAATAAAAAATAAAAAATAAAGTTTGTTTACGGAGCGGTATCATCCAGTCCATTGATCGGAATACATAAGAGCCGAATAAGAGTCCATTCTGAATTGAATGATTTTACAGCAAAGGGAATGTCAAAGTACCTGCAGCCAGTTTTGTCCAAAACCACATAATTCCTACACTTGTCATTGCAATCTATTTTGAATGTAATCATGGTTCAAAACGCTTATTTCAGGCGGCAAAGATGATGAACGTCGAGAGAAATACGGATGGCCAGGATCATCCTGTTGGAGTCGGTGTCCTGCCTCTTTATAGCGCCTCACCAACCCATTTCAAAGACAGCGATGAGCAATGGATCGATGGTCCGAAACTGCACAAGTCTAAGGTACCTTTTTTACCATTCAGTGTCAACCAAGGGTCCCTAGTCAATATGGGAGCAATCTTAAAAGTCTAGCTAATGCACGAACCATCTATAATTTCATCAGGGCTTGATGAAATTTCACGCCTTACACGTATGTAGTGATGTTTTGCGGCCCATGTTGTCAATGATTCTAAATTGCTCCTGGGGTAAAAACTCTTTGTTTGAAGAATTTCAGTGAAGAATGTTGTGGCAAACTTAGGGCACTACTTTTTCTTCAGCAATAATAATTACTCATTCTAAAGTATAATGCGCGGAAGTGTATTTAAAACCGAACCCTAAATGCAATTGATAATTGTTACGGTGCCAACAATGAATAGGAATCAGAAAATTCTGTTAAACGTTTAATATGGAGGACGTTGAAATTATAAAATAAAAAAATTGAAATGTGTTTTGCTAACTGATTTTAATTGCAATGGGTAAAGAATAGAGAAATTGCCGGCCCAGCTGACAAGGAAATAATTCTCGTGATAACAGTGTTCTCAGAGGCACTTTTAATTTTAATAGCACTTTCAGGGTGTTATCCTATATCGTGCATGCTAACAGTGGAGACGATAAGAAAGTAAAACAAAGAAAGAAAGTAAAGAAAAGAAAGTGATCAGTGAAAAAGAACATCAAACAACGAAAGAACAATTTCGTATCAACTAGGCAAAAAGCTACCTGGCGCCACCGGGCAGCTAGACGACGGCGAAGAGTGTCCACTTTCAAGGGGGAACACAGCACCGGTGATGGAAGAGAATTCCATTCAATCCTCGCGATATAGTAGCGTAACGAGAATAACACGTGCTGATTGCTCTAACTGTTTTCTTGCATCATCCATAATCCACTTCATTTCTTTCCTTGGAATGGCAAAGTTGCCGTCCATTTCTAAAATTTGATCGCCAACTTTGCTTCTCAATCTTTTCTTGGAAAACGTCCCCTCAGAAACAGCAAAACTGTTAAATAAACGTCATATTTTAGGTTGTAGAGGCAAGAAGTCGAATTCACCACGGTCGAGAAATGTGGGTCGACGGCCCTCAAACAGGTTACGGCTTCATGGACGACCACAAGAAAGCCATGATCCAAAATTGGGTTCAGACGCAGGCGTCCGAAGTTAGCAAGATCACCGCTCTCAACACCGCTTTCGGAGCAAACAAGGCACAAACGTTGTGGATCGACGGACCAACTCAGGGAAAGGAGCTGTTTTCAGACGGTTGGTGGAAATTTTCCAACGCCTGAACGGTTGTGAGAAGTTCTGAGACAAAATTTTATTGCATGGTTGAAAAACGCTTCCTTGTCGCACAGGCCAAATTTTCCGCACCGGAAATGTCCCATTGCTTTAAAATGCATTCCCTCGGACACCAGGGTTGCCTTGTATGGTGTGCTAGATTTTTATGATATCGGTGATTCAGTTCGCTCAGTGGCCATCTCTTAAAAGCAGCCTAATGTGCCTTTGCGCGGTCAAATTTAATGCCGTTGATTGTGCTTGTTCTAAAAATTTCTCAAATTCCGGATTTATTTTGATACCAGCATTCAACTGCGAACTGTGTCAGGTGCGTGACCTCAAGGGAGTAGAATAGGTGCGCTGACGCATTGCACGACGAGAAAAATAACACGCCAACAAACTCTTTTTGAAAAGAGCACACTGAATCAACACTTCTTCGCGAATCAACACATCTTCGCGAACTCGTAATTACGAAATGCTGACTTTCCAGGTGCTTCCAATGGCCACGGCCAACAACTCTTTCAAGAGATGACAGTTTTCAAGACCTGCGACGATGAAAGCGATAGTCTGTCGCCCGCCGACGATTCCTTGAAGGTCGTACCAGCCTGTCACCATTTGCAGCAAGACCCGATCACGAAGCCGTCCTTTGCGAACAAGAAGCGGCTGTCTACCCTCAACAACGGCGGCGGAGTTTCCTTCATTCCCACCTTCCAGAATTCTAGGCCAGCTAACATGTCGCAGGTCAACGACCTCGGTTCTGTTGATGGGAATTACGGAAGTGTTGAGCTGAGGTCGGAAGGAGAACGAGGTCGTCGTGTGCCTGATGTGGAAAAAGGGGTCAGAGGCGAAGCTTATAGTCATGTGACCGAGGGCATTTATAGCCGAATTCAGAGGAAGCAACAGCTGGAGGCTGGGAGTGATGCGAACGGTATTTAACCGTATTTTCAATTTTCTGTTTGGTGTCGCCAAAACAGCCGTGCAGGATCAGCCAAAAGTCCCGGAAAAAGCCATTAATAGTAATCTAGAAATGAAAAACGGTTTTCGCATTTTTTCATCTTGACATTTCCGCTTTCGCCATCAGAACGGGTACAATAATTATGAGGCACAATTTTTACATCCAAGTATCATGTGAGGAAAGTTGTGCTCAAAACTTGAACTGTTTGAAACGCCATCCCGGGACTTTTGGCTGATCCAGCATTCAGAATTCATGAGGTGTGATCTACTGCATTTCAGGAAGTGGACATCAGGCTGTAGGCTGACACCAGGAAGTCGACTGACACGAGGCTGCAGATTGAGGAGGGTACGAAAAAGGATAGGTCAGATTTAGTTGGCTTAGTCAGAATTTTCGAAAGTAGAAACGGGTAGATCACACCTCAGTATTGATGCCACTTTTCATCAGTTTTGAACAGTTGTCTAATTGCTTCTTATGGGTCACACCGTCGATGACTTGAAAATGGTACCAGTCCGATCAATCTACCAATGTTCATTTCCGGCGGGCAAAGAGACACATGTCAAACAACTTTAATGGCCGACTTACCAAATCACAGATTCTCAAAATTTGCGGGCAGTTAAACGATATCCTCATTGACAAAGCCACATCAGCGCCGTTTCCGGACTTCTCGCCAAAATTACAACGAGAAGAGGA
>JASGXE010010952.1:0-14640 GCA_030068105.1 Sinentomon sp. SZTP_YWyxl | reverse complement strand
CAATTACCTGCACAACTGGTTCTCCTCTTGGGTTTCGAACACCGTGTATCATGGATGAAAAAAGAAGAGGGTCTTTAATGACGGCATGCAGATTTTAAGCCTCCGAAGCACTTTAAATCAAAATATTTTCATATAATTGCAATGATGTGCTCACAAAGCTGTGGTCACAACACGGGACTGTCATTCGCAAAACACAAAGCAGTCCCACCCGATTACCGAATAACTCAAAAGGATTGCGCAATCTTTCTGCAAAGAAAACAACAAAATTATTATTGTGCGATTTTCTTTGCTGCTCTCCGGCCTTTTATTCAGAAAGGGGGATTTGGAGGTGGTGACTCCAGTGGGTGATGATCTGAAAAGACATAAATGTGACATGAGAAGAATTTGAATGGCCTTGCCCAGCAGCTCTGGATATTCTGAGCTGCTGACTTCACGACGGAGACACATTAGAAACAATTTTATTCAATTTAAAATCAGAAAACGCACGTAAAATGGTTGATGCATGGATTATTTCCCAGCGCGTTCGATTCCACGGACTCAAATCTCAGTGAATATTTTATCGATGGCAATTTTTGAGTTAAATGGATCACTATTATTCCGACGAGGTGCTCAGAAAATGCTGATTGTAAGAATGACGGATGTCCCGCTTTGGCCACAATGTCCACCGAATCGACCCATTCTTCCAGGCCAAATTACAGATCCTGTTTGAATGGAAAAAAACTTTAGGTGAAAATTCACTTATCTGACTGACTTTTTTACTGACAAATTAATTCTTACTTGAAGACCTCCTGCAGCCTTACTAACCCCTTTCTATATTCAAGAATGTTTTTCGTCGTAGAGAGCAGGAAAAAGTTGAAAACTGCTGAATTTTCCCGTCATCAAAAAGGATCATTTTGAGGGTTTTCAAAATTTCCGCAACTTATCAATCTTTCATGGATATTTTTCACTTGCTATAAAAAACAGAAAGTTCATAAAAGTGACGCTCAAACATGAATATTCAGCAAACAAAAAATTACTGAAGTGCAGGTTTAGGAATGCAGGCTGAACTATTTCTTCTTAGTTCCGCGAAGCGGGGACCAGTGCGCAGGCCTGGAGCAATTAGTTTGTATTCGAATAGTGGGTGACAATTTTTGCTCCCGTGGACAAGTCACTTTTTCATGAATGCAGAGTTTGCATACTTTATGACACTCACAACCTGAACTACATCCAATTGGCCAAACTGGGAAATTTTCACCATTCCATAAATACCGAACACTCTTGGTGCGCTTTCTCTTCATTTCAAATTCCAAGCTGGATGCAAGCAATTTATCAATTTTACTGAAAACATTCAAACTATTTTTCTAGATCACGGTGATTCTCAAATGTGGAAGGTGGGAGATCTTACCTTTTACAGGTTTTACATTTGCCTGCGATCTCGTGACTACCGGTAAAAAAGAAGGGGCTTACTTCGTAACCTTTCAAAGCGCCCTGTTGCACACATCTCTGTTGGCAGTCAATGCACGTCGGCATAAATAATCGTTTTTCGCATTGTGGATAATTTTGTCTGCCGCCCATTGTCTTACGTATATCAGGGCAATTTCGTCTTTTCAATTTTCCATTTTTGCGGACTGTAGGAAAAATTAAAAATTTAATGACTGCCTGGGACAAATTTGATCTTGTGTGCGAAAGCATATGAAAAAGAGGTATTGGTCCGAAAATAAAAATTGGAATGTTTTTTGTTTTTTTTTTTTATATCAATGTGTGCCGTCATTGTGGTAAAATGTGGCTGATAAATGGTGTCCTCGAACTTACCATGTGTTCTTAACCGTGAAATTTCGTCTCGAAACATGCGTTAATACTCAGCAAAAGATTTTCCAATCTGACTAAATAATTTTGCATGTGTCGTCAAAGGTTTCCAGACCTTTAGTCTTCGCACTCATCCTTAATTCCACAGAATGTAGCCAAAACTCTTCCGACCTCGTCCCGTACAAGAGGTTCCGGAAACATGCCAAATCATAGTTCGTGTGTCTTCACAAAAAGTTTCCGAAACTTTCGAACTCATGCAGCACTGGCTAAAAGTTCGCGATTTTTTTTTTCGAGTCATCGCTCACCCTCCAGAGGGCCTCCAGTCTTCTCTCCAGTCGGTTCTTAAAAGAATTCCCAGAACTTCCAAGACATGACTCGCTATGCGTCCACAGTGGCGTGGGAAGCAGGGACGACCAATTCCCCCATGCGGAGTAAAATATCCAGCTTTGCTCATTTTTCGAAAAACCCCACGATTTTACAAATGCGGACTTCGAACACCCGATGCCCTGTCAAAGGGCTAGTTGGAAAACAGCCTGGACTCTTCCCCAGACCCCGTAGAAACATGAGGCGCGGTTTCATGCCGGCCCTCTTCATGGGAGGCTGGATCCGCCACTTTGTTTTTTTTTTCGCCAGCACTAGGTAATTCTGTGCATCATGCAAATTCAGCCCTGTACCCTAATTCTGTTGTAATAATGGCAAGACTTCTGTGTTATAGGCAAGGCTAATTCTTTGTTTTTTGCATTCTATTTTCCGGGATTTAAAGACAAGGTTGCTGCAATTGGCGAAATGATTGCCTGGACTGCATAAGCCTAATATTGTGGTTTTTGCTGGAGTTGCAGGTAAAAGATAATATGTTTTGAAATTTTTCAGGCTGACCATCATCTGGCGAAGAGATCGAAACATTGGGATCGGATGGCAATGGAAAGAATCTGTGAAAGAAGAATCTGTTTTGCAGAAAAATCAAGCGAAATTGCAGGCCCATTGTAATTCTTGCATCAAACCAAATATGAATTTCTACTTAGATTTCTTCTTGGCTTTAAGAATGTATGATTCTACCTGGTATCTTCCTTCCCATTATGTAAATGCAGCCTTACGGGGGTTTGTCAAAATATTCCCTGAAAGATCTCGTAATTTTTTCTCCAACCTACGATAGTTTTTACAAAAGGTTACATTGACTCCGACTAGATGCCCCAGGAAGCTGAAATTTGGCAATTTTTCTTCCCTTGTGCGGCACAACATTCATGCCAAGTTTCAGCAAAATCAAAGACTGAGGTTTTTTTTGGGGAAAAAATGGTTGATTTGATATGGAATTACCCAGGAGGCACTTTGGATGATGCAGACTGGAGAGTTCTCTCCTGTGCTTCCATGCTGCTGACAGGAGGGAATTCCGGCGGCCGTATTCCCCATTGCAACTCACTCTCAGGTTCGACTCATAAAAGCGTTAAAAGCGTTTTGTCATTGTCAATTCAATGGATAGAGCTGTCTTGGGAAAATTTAATTTCCATGCAAAAAGCTTATTCCTTTTCCATTGTTGCAAAATATGCATCCTTCTGTTGGCGGCCGCGAATCTCTCCTCTCTTTGTCCTAAAATCTACCCCCCTGCCTCCACATGCTATTTAAATGGGATGTCCGTCTTTATTACACCCACCTGACAGGAGAGAATTATTTAGTGCGGATTGCAAACTTTACACTTTCCATCGCTGAAAAATATAGAAACTTTTTCAGTTCGGGGTATATTTTGAAAAGCGACGGATTGGTTCGTTGGCTTTCCTGGAAGAATACGACTGGGGGAACATTCACGCAAAAGAATCTTTTAAGTCTCTCAAAAGAATCAGTCTCTGAAACAGCCCATACTTTTTTGTACAGTGAGAACATACCGGGAACTTTCTGACCGACCCTCGTATTTTGATTGCCTTTTGATGATTGCCTAAATAGAGTTTCCATTCACATGAGTATCTTCGGAACCTCAGCAGCTAATTCTGTATCATTCCTGCGTGCAAGGCAGTATTTCTGCGGCAGAGAGGTCAAATGTATTTTACAGCGCAGTCTGATCAAAGCGACCTGACAGCATTATCACATTTTATTTTTTCAGGATAATGATGTTCCCGCGCAAGCAGTTTGTTATCAAATGCTCTGGCTCATTGGTGGCTATCAAGAAACGGATCGGTGCCCAAACTGTTTGGCCTTCAATCTGTCATAGTCTGTGATGCTGAAGTCCGGTTGAAAAATCGGTTGACCCGGTGGCTACCGGTTTCAGGCTGGACCGCGAGCCGTTAGTGTTGCTAAGACACTGCAACCCCCTTTGTCTTTTTGTCATCGTCTTTTTGGACATAATAAAAAGAAAAAATATCATAATCGTCTTTTCGACTCTTGCCCGCCCAGATTTCGTATGTACGAGTGCGTTGTTTTTTATCCGTGTAGACAAGATCGGAAGACTAGCTCCTTGCTAAAGGCCGTTGATTTTTCATTTTACCGCGGTGTGAAGACCTTTTAATTTAATTGGATTTGCCACCGGCCCAGTTCAGAGTTTCTCCTGAACTTTCTAGATGGTAGGCAATGTAATGCCATCAGTGTGGCTCGTGTTGCGCAGCCGATTGTTTCCAAGGGGCAAACAACCCTCGTTTCCATGATGGCTCCATCATTTCGCGTGATTCGCCGTTTCTATTTTTCTGGGAAGACTTTTTCGAACATTTATTGGCTTGGCACGGCGATGTGTATGTCCAAAAAGGAACAGAGACTGATTCGTGCACACGCTCTTGGTCAAACAAACCTCTTGAGTCATTCAGGTAAGTCCATCTATCAGAGTTAAAAAAAATGGGAACGCATTCCTCAAAACAAATGACAACAGAAAATGCGAATCGTTTTTTTTTTTTTTGTTTTTCAAAAAATATCGCTCTCGACCGTCGATTGATGGTCATCTATCGATATGTCGTCAATTAAATTGTTTTCACGTTATTTTTTGCCTTTTCTGTCCAAATTGATTATTGAAGATCTGTTTCTTGTTCTCATGTGCCGACATATCTGTCATATTTCATTTTAAATAGCAAATCTTGTCCAATCACAAGTACAATTTCAATTCCTTTTGCCTAGAGTGGATGAGTGTAAAAACAATTTGTTTGGAATGTACAAGTCTTTTATTATGAGCATGGAAACAGGTACGTATCTTTGAACGGCAGTTTCGCAATGCTGCGTTGATCCAACAACAAAAACTTCATCATGATTGCGGCCTTATCGTATTATGGGCCTCTGTTGCCCAGAGCAAACCCAGACAGTGGGTCTCCAACAGTGATAATATGCCCCAAAATGTTGACATCGTTTTCCAGGTTCCAGTTCTGTCCACTTTCGAAACAACAATTTGATTAAGCCAAGCATAACAACTTAGCATCGCCTTATAATTGAAGAGGCGCACAAATTGGACCCGTTGTCGGATGAGCAAAGTTAACTCTTACTTTAGCCGTTGGCGGCTCTGCTTTTGTCTTAGAACAGAAGATGCGACCAATGCGCAAGATGCCTCAAGGCCCCCGTCACTGTACCCAACCGGTTTCATGACCGATCTCCGTTTATTCGTAAATCCAGTTTGACCGTCGTAATTGGCCTAGACCGCCTTAACGATATCACCTTTAAGAAGAGCGTATACGCGCAATTGATTAATCTGGATTTAGAGCAGTAACGAGCACAGCGTTTTCAAAATTCGCGGGTTACCTCCAGATGATTCACCAGAAGTTTCCTCTTCGGTAAAAACTCGTCAGCTGAAGATCGCAGTTCTTTCAATCACGAGGAACTCTTGCGGTAAAGCTGCACAAACCTGGGTAACCATTGGGTCCAAAAGACTTCAGATGGCCCTGTAAGGAAGCAATCAAAGAATGCAACCATGTCATGGGGTTGTTTAGAGAAGGTTGTTTGGAGAAATACGAAAAATTCTGTGGTCATCCGCAACCTGTCGTTTTTCTGACCCCCTGGTGGTTATTTTGTCGCGAGGAACCCGGCGATCGTTTCGGCGAATGATGGCAAACAAGGGCATTTATCAATTAAGTTGAATTCACATACGAAGACGGTTCAAAAAGGTTTCTCCCTGACACATTTCCAGCAGAGCTATAGTGCTGAAATTTGAAACACTTGTAACGCTATCATTTTTGCAGGACAATTTACAAGGACATTAATTTGCAGGACATGCAGGGATTGAAAATTCGAGTGCAGCTGCTCTGGATCACAACAGCAACGATGTGTGCCAAATGCAGTCGCACAGCTGCAGCAGATCGTCAACACCAACCCACATGATCCTAATTATCGGCTCAACTTCTAGATAGCAGTTCCAAATTGACAGAACTAAAAAGTAGGCATTATGCAAAATGATAGAGTTACAAGTGTTCGAAATTACAGCACAGTAGTTCTGCTGGAAGTATATCTGGGAGAAAACTTTTTGAACCACCTTCCTATAGTCCTCCGGTGGGAATGCACTTTGATAAACCTGTTAGTGATGACCAGCTGTTTTTCAGCGGATGGCACCTGTTCAGTTGCTTTGATCCGATGGTCAGGTACACATGCATACGTCGATGCATGAGACTGAATGCACACCTGGTGCATGAATAACAGCAACTGATATGCAAAAGCTTTCATACTCCGTGGCTTTGAACATTTATAACAGTTAACAGGGAATGGTATAATAATTGGAATTGCTATAATAGGAATTTAGGTGTAATAGGAATGCTCTGGGAAGGTGCAATAGGAAATTAGAAAGCTGCAAAAGGAATTTAGCCTGGTGTCAATTGTGCAGGGTTCGTCTTTGCATCGGCACTGAAAAGATGTATGTGTGTGCCTGTCGTCAAGAAATGCATGATGTTTCAATGAAAATAACCACAGCACAAATTGCTGACGAAAAATTGAAACAATTAATGTTCATGTTCTTCCTTTCGAGACATTGTTCATTTAAAATTCACCTAATTTTGCAAGAATCAAGTAATTTTCCACCTCGGTTGTATCCAAAGCGTCGATTCTCATTCCTACTTACCTTACTTCAGTCATCGATAGGTACATTTTTCAGATTGTCGGTGTGGTAGTAACCGTATTAATGTTCACAAATGTGTATTTTCCCATTTAACTGTTGCCTTCGAAACCTTATTTCTTTCTTTTTACTCTAGAAATTAAAGTGCCAGATTGCAACAAAGCTTTCTGGAGATGTCATATTTTGACCTCGGTTATAAAGGAGGATCTTTAATATCTGCAACATGGAGGTTTTGCTAACATCTGAACAGTCACAATTTTACATGTATGGGTACCTGCATAAATTACGCCGTTACTGCCTATGTGTTGAGAGAAATATTTACGGTGTAATCTTCTCTGCCTGTAGGTGAGCAGTAGCTAAGATAATTACGATCCCATTTCAACCCGGTGTTTTCAATCGACCACAACTTGCGCAAAGAAGATGCCAGAAATCGGATCAAATAAAAAATTTACGAAAATCGCGCGTTTATCCGAAACCTGTTCAAAAGTGAAAGAAACCCCGAATTAATCGCCAAACGCCGTGTTACACACGAGGCAAAAAGAGAGATGACTTTGAATACTTTCTACCACAAATACCTGCAACGCACGTCAACAACTTCCAAAACTCAGCACCTGTAATCATTGCAAGGAGCAGCATACGAAACTTGTTTTTTTTTCAAGTATTTCGAAATGGCATATATTGATCCTTCCACATAGTTCGCTCTCAATCGGAATCTGCTGAAAGATAATTGATTGTATAAATAAATTACCCATACGTGATTTAAAAGTGGATCGGCGTTTAAACGTGGAAAAGAGACGAAACAGTGTCTCCATAAGATATAGCTCCCGTTATACAAAGAAAGCAATACGTTTGAATCTGAATAATCAATGGCGGTGCAATTTTTAAGATTTGAGATGATGATTTTCAAGATTTGAGACGATGGTTTTCATGATTTGACAAAATGGTTATTTGTACGATTTAGAAGTTGGTTATTTTCATGATTTGAGAAGATGGTTATTTGCATGATTTGATCGAGAAGTTGTTTATTTGCGTGATTATAGAGATGATGATATTTATGATTTGAGAAGATGGTTATTTTCATCATTTGAGAAGATTTTTATGCGCATGATTTGATATGATAATTTTTTGATTTGATAAGATGGTTACTTGCGCTGTTTCAGATGATGATTTTCATTATTGAAACAGAAGGTTATTTGCACGATTTGATAGAGTGATTTGCATGATTTGCATGATTTGCACGCGCTAGAGGAGAGCTCACCCCTTATCCAACGAAAAACGCGAATTGAATTGCAAGAGTGATGTCTTTTCCACATGACCCCTGATCTAAAAATGGACAGTGGACCCTGATGGACAGTGGGTAGTGGACCCTAAATTTGACCCTGCAATAAGGTCATTTGACTTTCATATTTCTTGTTTGCAGGCTCAAGTGGAAGCCTTTGATTTGGAAGCCTTTGTTTTATTTGCATTTGGAAAGAAAACACGAAATCTGATTCATCAAGATTGACGTGTTTAGCATGCATGAATTGACTTTCTTTGCAGGTTCAAAAAGATATGCGGCTGTAGGCAGTGTAGGCCTATTCTCCGTTATAACTCATCTTCAGGATCAACTCAATAGCCAATTCAATGGATAGATTTTTGTTGGGAAAATTTGATTTCGCATATCAACGACAACATGTGATTTGATATTTTGGAAAGCTTCCTTTGAGCACATGGTATCTCATAGGCTCACCTTGGATCATTTCTTGCCAATGCTCGAGCATTTATGGAGCAATGGGAAACCACACCAGTTCCTAAATTGGCATTTATCTCCACTACCTGTTCCATCTGACAAATCCAGTTCCTCATTCAACCCTCTCCTCACCTTTTACCAATTTGACGATGTTTTTAGAAGCTGACTCCAAGTTTTTGATCTGTGCTCCAGTTCCCAACACACGCCTCAGCAGACCCCTGATAATTCTGCAGAAGATGATCGCAGTTGAAAGATCTTGGGAGAATTCCGAAGAATTGTTCGAGCATTGGCAAGAAAAAATCCAAGGTGAGCCTGGCGCAACAGCAAGTTCTCCCTGATGCAACAAAAATGTGAATGCGGTGTTTTGTGGCAATGTTCTGATTTTCCTGAGGGAGCATGAGTAAACTCACCCTCAACTCAAAAACTGTTGAGCTGTTTCCATCGAATGGGCAACAGAGAAGAAAAGCCAAAAGCACCCTTCTCGAACGAAAGCTTGCAATTTTAATTATCACATGTCGTGTTGGAATACCGAACTTGACTTTGCAAGTGAAATATAGGAACAGCGTTTCCGTAAATATGTACCCAACGATAACTGCTCACTGGGCTGTTGCGAACACACTGAGTCAAACGTCTAGAGAAACATTTATCGCTACAGTGACTTTCGTTGGCACTGGGCCGAAAAAAACATGGGCCCGTGCATTGACCGATTGATCGAAAACTTTGAGTTTTTCCGTTGTAGGGTTTTTGTGATTTCTGCAATAACTCTTACTAGGCCCTCTTACTATGCCCTGTCGGGCCTGCAATAGGGTCCTGTCGGGTCTTATTGGACACAAACAATTGTTAAGTACATTTTTATAAAGGGTCAACTTTTTACACATCCTGTAGGCCCCGCAAGCATGCCACCGCACGCATTGTTCTGTGACGTAATATTTCCCCATCATAAAGCCACCCGCTTTGTGAACGAGAAAGACAGTGTTTTGGCAGTTGGTATTCAAAGATTGTGTTTGTCAAATTGTCAAAATCATGTCGAAAAATCAAACTGGTTTTGTCATTGGACGTTGCTCATAGAGATGACGGTGACAGTTTCATCCGCCAAAACTTATGAGCTGTCAATCTGGCATTTGGAAAACAGAACGCACGATCGAAATTTCAACAAATTCAAGGTTCAATTGAGTGGCATTGCAATGCTTTGCGGACAGTGAAAAACGCATGCTCGTGATTAATTTTCGCGCACTCTCAAAACTGGCGTATCAAAATTTGGACAAAAATCTTTCGTTAATCTTTCTTTCAAAAATCATTCTTTCGAAAAATCTTTCGACAAGAATCAGAGTTCAACAGCTTTGTATTGATAAGAAGCACAAAAGTGCTGGCAAGTTGGGCAAATTTAAAGAAAGTAGATAGAAACGGGGATTTGTTTTTAGTCGGGAGTCCCAGGTAGCAATGTCTGACTTTTCGTGTAACGTTGTGCAGCAAAAAAGTCCTTGCGTTGCCTCATCAGCGCAGCATTTGCTTCTGGGACCATTTGGTCTTGTTGGGTGGCTTGGGCATGACTTTCTCTTCAGCTTAGTGCGCCCTTTGTTTTGATGTGAGTTTTAATGTTATGAGTCGTATGAGTTTCAATGAACATGATTTTTTTTTAACTTGTTGACTACTGCTCCAAGCATTGCTCATAACAACCAATACTTTTGTTGTTATTTTTTCACAACAAAAATAAATAAATTTTAATATCGCTCATTTTTTATTTTTCTGCAAGGCTGAGTGAGTCACAAATTTGACACTGCTCTGTTACCTAAAAGGAGGATGGATATCTTGGTTCTTATACTCGTATTTGCACATTTCGGCACTTTGGATGAATTGCCGATCGGAGGCAAATCATTTTGTCCGAGAGGTGATTCACCAAAAGTCGATAATATTTCTGGGCCGCGCCCTTGGGACACGGCGGTGGTCTGTGGCACCACTTTGCTGGGCTCTGCCAACTTTGCACAGCAAAAAGAAGTAACATCCTTTTTTAAAAGATGTTATCAAAACTCGTGTTACCGACAAATGTCATTACCGGTATTTTTTAACCATAAGTTCTTCCACCGCATCGACTGCATCCACCGCATCTTTCTGCCAAATCCGACTCGCCCAATGCATCTCGAACTCGTTGCCATCACTACAACCTCATCCACCGCATCCCAGTACCCAGAGCGTGTAAGACTCATTGGGATACCAAACTCACAGGTGCATTTTGACATAATTCTGATTGACGTAATTATTTATTTTATTTATTTATTTATCACTTTCAATACTGCCTCAAATGAACTTGAAGCAGGACAACAGTCAATATTAAAATGGTCAATATGGAGGGACAAGGCAATGTATATCAAGTGAGGAAAAAAAACATCTACGGATTGTTTTGTGGTGTGACTGCCTGTGAAGCTAGGGCACGGGAAATAAACGGTGATGCTGCTGGCAGGGAGTTCCAATCTCAAATTGTTCTCGCTTCTCGGGAAAAATGAATGAGGGTACCGGTATGTTTTGCAAAAAGGAACGTTGAAGGCCAGACCATTGTCAGTTCGGCGTTGGATTGGCCCAAATAGCTTGATTCTGTGGTCACGTCGTCTGCTTGCAAGAGTAGGGAGGCCAAGGTCCTTTAGGAACTCTGAGACGCTAATATGCCGGCCAAAAGAACCAGTAATTGTTCTTCCAACTTTGAAATGCATTCTTGATAGGGTCCCAGACCGCACTATAGCATACTCTAATGTAGGCACTACAGTGGACGAATAAGTTCTCAGCTAATTCGCTTCCTTGGAGGGATAGCGCATGTATCAGATACAGGACAAATCGTAGGGTTTTAAAGCCTTTTTGCAGGTAAAATTGATGTGCTCGTTCCAGGTAAGATCGTGGGAGATTAGAACGCCTAAATATTTGAATAACTTAACGTTTTCAATCTCTTCTCCATTTATCTCGTAAACGTCGACATTACCGGCTGGCTTAATGAGGCGTTTTATGAATGAGATGGCCTCAGTTTTGCCGCATTAATTTGCATTCCCCAGGCTTCACACCACAAAAAGACACGGTTGAGGTCCGACTGCAAAAGGGCAGCATCTCCAGGAGTTGCAATATTTCTGTACAGGACAATATCGAATTGAATTGAATTGAATTTATTAGTACTTTAAGGGTACACCCCATATCGTACACAATAGAACGGACAAAAACAAATCATACAATGCACAAAACCAATGCACAAAAGCAAATCATAGGCAATGAACACAGAATTAGGCGACAAGAAACCGCAAAGAAATGACATTTATAACAGAAAAAGTGAGCACAACAGGCTCAGCCAGACAAAATGCCACCTGATAAGCGGCGACGAAGAGTGTCCACCGTCAAGGGGGATGACAGGACGCAGGCAGGAAGAGAATTCCATTCTTTGATAACTCTTACAAGAAAGGAACATTTGCCCACATCTTTTTTAAACGACAACTGCCTGACCTTGAGCGAGTGGTCGTAATGAGCATAGAAGGAAGGGAATTGGATGTGTGACAAAAACTACCCCCATCCTCCAGAGGTACTGAGAATTTTATAGAAACTCAATACTCGTCACTCCTCCTCTCAGCAAGGCTTTTCCACCCAAGGCTCCTAATCATTTTGGTAACACTACTCCTCTTTCTCTAGCCCCCAACAACAAAACGGGCAGCTTGGCGTTGAATACCCTCAATGGCTCGAACCTGAGCAGAAGTTCGAGGGTCCCATGCACAAGATGCGTACTCTGTGATTGGCCGCACCAAAGACAGATAGGCTAATTCCTTGATCCTACGCGGGCACTTCCCGTAATTTCTCTTCACAAAATAAAGCGCTCTGGAGGACTTCTTTGTAACGGTAGCAACGCATGAGCGCAGCCCAGTCAAGATTGCTAGTTAATTTAACCCCCAAATAAGCAACTTCCTTACAAGGGGATAGGGTAATTCCTCTCAGCACATAGCTGAAGGCCTGATCTTTAGCCCTGGATGCAAAGTGGACGAGGGAGCATTTGTGGGCATTTAGATTCCTTTTGGAGTAAACTCACCATTGCGAAATAGACTCCAAATCCTGCTGCAGGGCAGCGCGATCATCAGCTGAGTCAACCTGCCTGTACACAATACAGTCGTCGGCAAAAAGCCGGATTTTTGAGCTGATCTTCGAGCAAAGGTCGTTTACATAAACTAAGAAGAGTAGAGGTCCGAGAATGCTTCCTTGCGGAACTCCTGAGTTTATTGGGCGTGGTTCTGAAAGATGCCCGTCGACTCTTACAACTTGAGTTCGGCCAGTAATGTATATCGTATACAGGGTGGTCCTGAATTCCTGGGAACAACCGATAGGACGTGTTCCTCATGTCCGTAGGAATCAAACTTGTTCAGTGACAAAAATCGCTACGACCCCCCATTTCGGAGATACATCCCCTCAAAGTTCCCAAATTGAGCATTTTTGGGTTCCTGTGGGGGTTGATTTATTTGTTGAAGAGCTCTCATTTTTTGCAAGCGTGCTCCCCAAAACAAACTGAAGAGAAAACATTCAGGGACAAAATGCGCTATCACCCCCCATTTCGGAGATATGACCACCCAAAAATCTTAAGGGGAGCCCCTTTTGGGTGCCTGTGTTGGGGTTGATTGATGCGTCGCTCAGTGCTGATTTTTGGAGAGCATGTTCCCCAAGATAAAGTGAATAAAAACATTCCGTGAAAAAATTCCTACCGAACCCCCATTTTCGAGATATGGCTCTCCAAAATTCCCAAATTCAGTTTCCAAATTGCGAATTTTTGCAACCTTTTGGGGGCCATATCTCCAAACCAGGGGTCATAGGCGATTTTTTCACTGAATGTTTTTTCTTCACTTTATCTTGGGGAACATTGCTCTCCAAAAATCAGCACTGAGCAACGCATCAATCAACCCCCAACACAGGCACCCAAAAGGGGACTCCCCTAAAGATTTTTGGGTGGTCATATCTCCGAAATGGGGGGTGATAGCGAATTTTGTCCCTGAATGTTTTCTCTTCAGTTTGTTTTGGGAGCACGTTTATAAAACATGAGAGCTCTTCAACAAATAAATCAACCCCCACAGGAACCCAAAAAGTGCTCAATTTGGGAACTTTGAGGGGGTGTATCTCCGAAATGGGGGGTCGTAGCGAATTTTGTCACTGAACAAGTTTGATTCCTACGGACATGAGGAACACGTCCTATCGGTTGTTCCCAGGAATTCAGGACCACCCTGTATACCTTACTAAGTAAGTATACCTTCTTTGTAAGTAAGGTATATCGTCGGCGAATAAACGAATTTGGGAACTAAGGTCTTGCGCAATGTTATTTATGTATATTAGGAATAGTAAAGGACCGAGGACGCTGCCTTGGGGAACTCCTGATGTCACTGAGCATTCATTCGATGACACTTGCTCAACCATTACAACTTGCGTGCGAAACTCCAAGAAAATTTTAAGGATGTTTATGATAAAGGGTGGGAAACCAAGCATGCTAACTTTAAGCAAGAGTTTGTTGTGGGGCACAAGATCAAAAGCTCTTTTGAGATCTGAGAAAAATCGCATCGGTAACAAGCCCGGCATCCGTATTTCCAGAAATTTCTTCTTCTCAGTAACACCTGAGTTTCACAAGACATTTTCCCCCAAAAGCCAAACTGATTTGGATGCAATACCTTGTTAGAGACCAGGAAATTTCTTTTAAATACAGAAAGGATTTGTTCAAAAATTTTTGAGCAGATGCAAGTAAGAGAAATTGGACGATAACTGTCGGGGCGGTTTGCAGGCATGTCTTTTTTCTTGATGGGAATGACCAAAGCTTTTTTCCAGTCGAGGGGTAGGTTTCCAGTTTTTAAAAATTTCAGTGAAAAACGTGGCCAGGATGACGCCTAAGGCGGGAGAAAGCTCCTTAATGTAATAAACGGCCAGGGAGGCCATCGGGCCCCATGCTTTTTTAGGGTTAATTTGAGAAAGTAGCATTCGAACTCCATGGGCTTGGATAGTGGGGATAGCAGAGCTGTTAATGTTGATTTGAGCATGGACAACAGCATTAGGGGCATCCGTCGGGATTGAGAAAATACTTGAAAAATAGGTATTCAATGTGCCAGCGATCTCTCGTGCATCCGAAATAATC
>JASGXE010010951.1:0-14392 GCA_030068105.1 Sinentomon sp. SZTP_YWyxl | reverse complement strand
CAAAATGCGCAGGCGTTAAAACGAAACCAAGACGTGCCTCTCATTTTCGATCGATTAATCGTTCTCTCTTCGGCGAAGAGAATCTCCCCCCATCAGTTCTCTCAATACCCCACGGTTAGGATCACATAGCAGCAGATATTTTTGATCATCTTTATTTTTTCAGGTCCGAAGAGAAACATCAATCAAATCTACTGGCAAAACATCCCGAACCAACCGTCAGCCAACCGTCATATCGTCGAAATCTTGTCATTAATCAATGATAACTGCGAGTGTCATTTTTTTTCATCTTGGTTTTTATATAATTCTGGGGTCCAGGATTTCCTACGCTAGAAACGAGTACCGCAAACCAAACTGTGTAAAAATCTTTCACCATACCAACGGAAAGGATTTTTCGAAATTGTTTACGGACGGATCGACCATTTTACCTAGCATTTGTTGAACTACAACGCTCGTTAATTCAGCATGCTAGAGACGGTGGTAATTCATTTAAAGAAAGAACGAATCCAAAAACACGGAGTTTGAAAGATCTCCGGAATATAACGCTGATTAAAATTGTTCATTGTTTGTCAGAGCGGGAAAAAAGAGAAAAATTTTCACTTTGTTCGGAAAACAAAGCGTCTTGGAAACTTGAACGAATCTAAGAGACGAGGATAATTTTAATATTTTAGCTTGGACAAGCATTGTGTTCACCCAGGCGGGAAAAGCGAATGCTCCTTTGTGGGGTATCTCACCCTCCCTATTAATTTTTATCCATTGAACCCCACCTCCCCAGAAGAATAATACGCCGTTCTGGGTGAAAATTTAAGACATTTCTCAGAAAAGAATTCTCATTAAATTTCTTATTAAAATCTTTTGCCTTTTAATGCTAATTAATGTGTGTTTGAAGTTTGAGTTTTCGCTAATTAAAGCGAGCGAAACTATTCCGGATGGGGAGATAATTGCCTGTTCTGTAAACTTTCGTTTCTACAAGGTGGACAAAATTTTACACATCAAGTAGCCAGTATTATGGGGCTTGTCAACGCGATCTGCTGCAATTCGTGTATGCGGTGAGGTGGGGAATACACAAGTTTAAATGCCAAAACTTTAATGCCCAAAGCTCGCATCATATGTCTGCCATTTTCAAACTATCACGAGCAAATGAATGGACCACACATAGATAGATACCTAGCTTCTCCACCCTTTTAGATTAGAACACACTGCACTCGCAGACAGATCATTGAACATGAGACACCCTATTTTGGCGGAAACAGCGTACTGCTTTGAGTTGAATAAAATGACATTGGGCAATTTCTCGAAGTGTGGGGTTTTTATTTGGACGGTCCGCAAATATTCAGAAGAGTGTTTGACTATATGCTTGGCAAAATACAATCACCTTATCAAACGTTTTCGAACATATGTCGGAGGTCGATTATAACTCAGGCGGCATTTAGAAGACATGGCGTCGCATGCTGCAAAACATCATGACACTTGTGTGAGGTGTGAAGTTGCAGCAAGCCCATTTTGAAATTGCTTGGCATTTGAATTTTTCCTCTCTCCTGCGGATCGAGAGAAGGCTCTAAAATGGAGTGTTTTTGTGAAGATAGCTACATTTTTACCACGTAGCTAAACCTGCCCGGCCTCTCTGAACCGAACGTCATACGCATTCTAGCGTGCATGCAAAAAGATTCTGCACACCGGATGTGTTTAACGCGTTTCCATCGCAAGGTCGAAGCATCGTGCCCGTACATTTTTTCTCTTTCTGTAGATGTTAGCTGAACGCTAACAATATAACAACGCATGTGAAGATATGATTTGAACGCCTGAATTTTAAATAAGTCGAGAAATTCGGATCTCTAGACAAGCACTTGTGCACCTGTAGACAACAGAAATGCAAGGATAGAAGATATCTGTGAATTTCGTTAACCAACACAGACAATGGCGAAGAGTTTGGAAGTTTTGCATTCTCCAGAAAATCACACCATGGCTTCCTTGCTATATAAATCCAGTTCGTTAAGATCCAGGTTCGCTCTATCTAACAGCCTATGATTGGTTTAACCATTGTACCTGCAAGGTCCGACAAAGCCTTGAAACGCGGAGGGAATTCCAAACGTCACATTAATGCAGGGGGTCATCGAATTTCAATGGGGCTTGTGCTTGATGCTGCTACACGTGTTTCACACGAATGTCATGTTTTGGCTCACATTGCCATTTTCTAAATGGCGTCTACACGTATGTACACAGTTCAAAAGTCTCTTGATAAACCCGGCCAATTTCTGTCTTGCAGACTTCTCTTGTTGCTATTTCCGCATTTTTCATATAGGTACACTCAAAAATAAACTCAAGAACTAACAAAAAAAAAATTGTAAGTTAACTGTCCATGAAGTTGGGTTTTAACTTAAGACTTTACGCCCTTTAAATGATTAGTTTACAACCCTAAAATTGTTAACTAACAAATATTGGTTGGCAGCTCTGGTGCGATTCGTAACTTTACAATCTTTAACCTTTCAGTTAACAAGTTTCTGACAATTATTAATTTGTGAACTAACAACTTTTCCGATGCAGTCTGGCAGGATGCGTAACTTTACAACCTTTAAATGATTAGTTTACAACCTTTAATTTGATCCAACAAACATTGGTTGGCAGCTCTGGTGCGATGCGTAACTTTACAACTTTTAACTCCTCAGTTAACAAGTTTCTGACAATTATTAATTTGTGAACTAACAACTTTCAGATGCAGTCTGTCAGGATTCGTAACTTTACAACCTTTAAATGATTCGTTTACAACCTTATTTTGTTAACTAACAAATTTGGTTGGCAGCTCTGGTGCGATTCGTAACTTTACAACCTTTAAATGATTAGTTTACTACCTTTTAACAACCATGAATTTGTGAACTAACAAATCTTGGTTGGCAGCTCTGGTACGATTCGTAACTTTACAACTTTTAACCCCTCAGTTAACAAGTTTCTGACAATTTTTTGTTTGTGAACTAAACTTTTCAGATGCAGTCAGGCAGGATGCGTAACTTTACAACCTTTAAATGATTAGTTTACAACCTTTAAACAACCATGAATTTGTGAACTAACAAATCTTGGTTGGCAGCTCTGGCACGATTCGTAACTTACAACTTTTAACCCCTCAGTTAACAAGTTTCTGACAATTTTTTGTTTGTGAACTAACAAACTTTTCAGATGCAGTCTGTCAGGATTCGTAACTTTACAACCTTTAAATGATTAGTTTACAACCTTTATTTTGTTAACTAACAAATATTGGTTGGCAGCTCTGGTGCGATTCGTAACTTTACAACCTTTAAATGATTAGTTTACTAATTTTAAAACCATGAATTTGTGAACTAACAAATCTTGGTTGGCAGCTCTGGTACGATTCGTAACTTTACAACTGTTAACCCCTCAGTTAACAAGTTTCTGACAATTTTTTGTTTGTGAACTAACAACTTTTCAGATGCAGTCAGGCAGGATGCGTAACTTTACAACCTTTAAAATGATTAGTTTACAACCTTTAAAAACCAGAATTTGTGAACTAACAAATCTTGGTTGGCAGCTCTGGCACGATTCGTAACTTTACAACTTTTAACCCCTCAGTTAACAATTTCTGACAATTTTTTGTTTGTGAACTAACAACTTTTCAGATGCAGTCTGTCAGGATTCGTAACTTTACAAACCTTTAAATGATTAGTTTACAACCTTTATTTTTTAACTAAACAAATAATTGGTTGGCAGCTTCTGGGCGATTCGTAACTTTACAACCTTTAAATGATTAGTTTACTACCTTTTAACAACCATGAATTTGTGAACTAACAAATCTTGGTTGGCAGCTCTGGTACGATTCGTAACTTTACAACTGTTAACCCCTCAGTTAACAAGTTTCTGACAATTTTTGTTTGTGAACTAAAAAACTTTTCAGATGCAGTCAGGCAGGATGCGTAACTTTACAACCTTTAAAATGATTAGTTTACAACCTTTAAACCCCATGAATTTGTGAACTAACAAATCTTGGTTGGCAGCTCTGGCACGATTCGTAACTTTACAACTTTTAACCCCTCGTTAACAAGTTTCTGACAATTTTTTGTTTGTGAACTAACAACTTTTCAGATGCAGTCTGTCAGGATTCGTAACTTTACAACCTTTAAATGATTAGTTTACAACCTTTATTTTGTTAACTAACAAATATTGGTTGGCAGCTCTGGTGCGATTCGTAACTTTACAACCTTTAAATGATTAGTTTACTACCTTTTAACAACCATGAATTTGTGAACTAACAAATCTTGGTTGGCAGCTCTGGTACGATTCGTAACTTTACAACTTTTAACCCCTCAGTTAACAAGTTTCTGACAATTTTTTGTTTGTGAACTAACAACTTTTCAGATGCAGTCAGGCAGGATGCGTAACTTTACAACCTTTAAAATGATTAGTTTACAACCTTTAAACAACCATGAATTTGTGAACTAACAAATCTTGGTTGGCAGCTCTGGCACGATTCGTAACTTTACAACTTTTAACCCCTCAGTTAACAAGTTTCTGACAATTTTTTGTTTGTGAACTAACAACTTTTCAGATGCAGTCTGTCAGGATTCGTAACTTTACAACCTTTAAATGATTAGTTTACAACCTTTATTTTGTTAACTAACAAATATTGGTTGGCAGCTCTGGTGCGATTCGTAACTTTACAACCTTTAAATGATTAGTTTACTACCTTTTAACAACCATGAATTTGTGAACTAACAAATCTTGGTTGGCAGCTCTGGTACGATTCGTAACTTTACAAACTTTTAACCCCTCAGTTAACAAGTTTCTGACAATTTTTTGTTTGTGAACTAACAACTTTTCAGATGCAGTCAGGCAGGATGCGTAACTTTACAAACCTTTAAAATGATTAGTTTACAACCTTTAAACAACCATGAATTTGGGAACTAACAAATCTTGGTTGGCAGCTCTGGCACGATTCGTAACTTTACAACTTTAACCCCTCAGTTAACAAGTTTCTGACAATTTTTTTTGGTTTGTGAACTAACAACTTTTCAGATGCAGTCTGTCAGGATTCGTAACTTTACAACCTTTAAATGATTAGTTTACAACCTTTATTTTGTAACTAACAAATATTGGTTGGCAGCTCGGTGCGATTCGTAACTTTACAACTTTAAATGATTAGTTTACTACCTTTTAACAACCATGAATTTGTGAACTAACAAATCTTGGTTGGCAGCTCTGGTACGATTCGTAACTTTACAACTTTTAACCCCTCAGTTAACAAGTTTCTGAAAATTTTTTGTTTGTGAACTAACAACTTTTTCAGATGCAGTCAGGCAGGATGCGTAACTTTACAACCTTTAAAATGATTAGTTTACAACCTTTAAACAACATGAATTTGTGAATAACAAATCTTGGTTGGCAGCTCTGGCACGATTCGTAACTTTACAACTTTTAACCCCTCAGTTAACAAGTTTCTGACAATTTTTTGTTTGTGAACTAACAACTTTTCAGATGCAGTCTGTCAGGATTCGTAACTTTACAACCTTTAAATGATTAGTTTACAACCTTTATTTTGTTAACTAACAAATATTGGTTGGCAGCTCTGGTGCGATTCGTAACTTTACAACCTTTAAATGATTAGTTTACTACCTTTTAACAAACCATGAATTTGTGAACTAACAAATCTTGGTTGGCAGCTCTGGTACGATTCGTAACTTTACAACTTTTAACCCCTCAGTTAACAAGTTTCTGACAATTTTTTGTTTGTGAACTAACAACTTTTCAGATGCGTCAGGCAGGATGCGTAACTTTACAACCTTTAAAATGATTAGTTTACAACCTTTAAACAACCATGAATTTGTGAACTAACAAATCTTGGTTGGCAGCTCTGGCACGATTCGTAACTTTACAACCTTTTAAACCCCTCAGTTACAAGTTTCTGACAATTTTTTTTTTGTGAACTAACAACTTTTCAGATGCAGTTCTGGTGGATTCGTAACTTTACAACCTTAAATGATTAGTTTACAACCCTTTATTTTGTTAACTAACAAATATTGGTTGGCAGCTCTGGTGCGATTGTAACTTTACAACCTTTAAATGATTAGTTTTACACCTTTAAACAACCATGAATTTGTGAACTAACAAATCTTGGTTGGCAGCTCTGGTACGATTCGTAACTTTACAACTTTTAACCCTCAGTTAACAAGTTTCTGACAATTTTTTTGTTTGTGAACTAACAACTTTTCAGATGCAGTCAGGCAGGATGCGTAACTTTACAACCTTTAAATGATTAGTTTACAACCTTTTAACAACCATGAATTTGTGAACTAACAAATCTTGGTTGGCAGCTCTGGCACGATTCGTAACTTTACAACTTTTAACCCCTCAGTTAACAAGTTTCTGACAATTTTTTGTTTGTGAACTAACAACTTTTCAGATGCAGTCTGTCAGGATTCGTAACTTTACAACCTTTAAATGATTAGTTTACAACCTTTAATTTGTTAACTAACAAATATTGGTTGGCAGCTCTGGTGCGATTCGTAACTTTACAACCTTTAAATGATTAGTTTACAACCTTTTAACAACCATGAATTTGTGAACTAACAAATCTTGGTTGGCAGCTCTGGTACGATTCGTAACTTTACAACTTTTAACCCCTCAGTTAACAAGTTTCTGACAATTTTTTGTTTGTGAACTAACAACTTTTCAGATGCAGTCAGGCAGGATGCGTAACTTTACAACCTTTAAAATGATTAGTTTACAATCTTTAAACAACCATGAATTTGTGAACTCACAAATCTTTGTTGGCAGCCCTGGTGCGATTCGCAACTTTACAACTTACATTTTACTCTGTTGAGTTGGTAGGCAACAACTTTGTGAGCAATGATGAATCTGAGAACTAACAGACTAAATTTTTCGTACGGGAAAATACTCGTAATAATTAATTGGACAAAAGTAATCATCCGGGAACGACCTTCCCTAGATCAGATTGGAGACACCCGAAAACCCGGAAGATAGCCCAACTTTCACCCAGGGCCGATTGTTTTTTACTACATATCTATCCACAAATGCTGCAACTGTAAACAAAACTTTTCCTGAATAGAATGTCAAAACTCTTTCAAGAAATTGTCCTGTATCTGATCAAACTTGCAAATCAAGGTGATTATATGTTGATCAATGTTCACCGGCAGCGATGAAAGATGTTAATCAACATCTGATCTCATATAATCACCTTGTGATCAATTTTGAGTTATGTTTCATCAATTCCTCACAAGACTTGATGAGACACTGTCTACTAATTTGAGCAGATTCACAAATATTTGATCAGACATGATGAGCTGGTGATCAATTTTGGTCAGCACCGTTTCCATGTCGACTGACCGACCTCGATGCAAAACTGTCGAAAGTTCTGAATGTAGCAACATGCAGAATTGTGTTTTGTGCAAAAATGCCACATCAAGAAAAAATAACAAACCTTACGGTGGTGGGTGGTGACGACAATCAATATCGTGGATATGCACTTCAGTTATTATCCTGACATCCAGAACATTGCCCCATGATCTCTGCCTATCGCCAGGTTGCCTTCATCTCGACTACCATGTGCTGCTTGAAGCAAGAGCCAAATTGCTCAACAAGCAATCTGCATGTTATCATCCTTCGATTTCAATCTGACTTATCCAGGAACTCTACGAAGGGATTGTAGGGGCAAACGTTTCAGTCACCCGATCGATTGTAAAATAAATACAAATCGGGCAACCAAAAGGTCCGCCATTTCTATCCCTGCAGCAATCCAGCATCCTGCTAACAGTGGTCTTCATGTTGTAAAGTTGTCAACATCACTGTTCTGTCTTCATTGAGATGGTCCAACCGACGGGTGCTTCCGCAAAGTCCAGTGTGCACCGTAAACCGAAACGATGATGCCAGACCACGCACAGATACAACGCTTCACACTTTTTCTCTTCCTGGGCACTGAAGAGTGATAACAAATCAAATCAAAGTAAGACCACAGAAATTTGCCAAAAAATCATACAGAATCTGTATAAGAATGTGATCGGAAAATCCCACACAGCACGATTATTTCCATGAATGATGACCCCACAATAGAAATTTACAAAAACAACGTTCCTCCATGTCAGGTAAGAGATAGAAAAATAGCACAACAAAGCAAAATGAAATAGGTATGGCACAATAAAGGATGTTGAGGACTGGGAGTTGTCCTGTTCGCGAACTTTTCAAACCACAGTTGAGAGAGAACCAGACTGATAGCCTTCCAACACAATGATCACACCAAGGCCTGTGAACGCGTTAAAATATGACGTAAAAATACACTTCTTTAACATGTTCACTGGCCTTGAATCACACCAGGAATTCAATTAATGAAAACATGTCAAGTCTCAAAACATAGGACAGCGTAGAAGGTATGGCTGTGCGAATCTTGATGCGATTCGAGGATTCGATTTGAAAATCTCGAACCTTGACCGAATCGATTCAAAAATGTGGTGAAATATGAACAAGATTCGAAGAAAAAGGATTCAATTTGAAATTTTCCAGCGACTCGAAAAAAATTTGATTCGAATCTCGAATCGTGAAAAAAGTTCCAAATTGATCCACAATCTCGCAGAGGTATACCGATGGAATTTTAGCAGCCGACGCAAGATCGTTATTCGCAAACTTGAAACTTCGTGCAATCGTGCATGTGGCTGGGCTTTGCGAATTCGATTCAAAATATCGAATCTTTTCTCGAAAAATTTGGTAAGATTCAAATCAAGACTGGAGATTGGAAGAAAAAGGATTCAATTTGAGTCTGTACAACTGATTGGGATTCGATTCGAATTTTAGGGATTCGATTCGAAAGCCAATTCGCACAGCGCTATAAATACTGGGGACGGAGTCCCCCCGCCGACGCCACCGTGGGACAAAGTCCAGTGTCCAAAATTAAAAAAAAAACAACCAATGCCGTCGGAGAGATGCAAACAAATTTGTGGTGCATGTCAACACCAATGCAGTCTTGCAGTGAACAGCCATTTTGGCCAAGAATTGCATCACATTCCGATAGTGCAGAGGATAAAAACGCCAGTTTTTAGATGAATGATGCATGGCGTAACCAAAATGTTTACAATTGACTCAATCAAATTAAATAGGCCCCATAAGGTGGCATGTCAGGCAGGTCAAAAGGACAAAAACAAACACATTAAAATAAATGAATGGTGGGCAACGAACCTTGCACAAGTGCGCTGATGGTTACCTCGCTCTAAGCAGCGGCGAGGTACCCCCAAGCCCAACCTTATTTTCTGCAACTCTCACAAAACATCTCTGCCCCATGTACCAGCAGTCTTTCTTCAGGCTTCCATCAAATCCAGATTTTTTTCATCATTTGGATATCTCTGTCGGTGCCAATGGCATCAAATTCATATCCCAAATGCAGGGGCGTTAGGTTCGTTAAGGTTTGGCCAGCAAATTTAGCTTAGGTGGGATGTTAGGTTAGGCTAAGTGAACCTAAGCGATCCGAACCCAACCTTGCCTTACATAACACCCTTGCTTTAGGAATATGAATTTGAAACTTTCAGCACCGACATCCGTACTTATATCAATAGACAGGCTACTCCCAAGATCTCATTCCAGGGTTCAAGAAATCACAATGTAAACAAAGGACGAAAGACAAACAAACAATTAGTGACATTTTGCCATTTCGAGTTTCTTGCAGCTGCAGGTGGTGACGAAATAGTCAAGAAACATCTCTTGAGATTTAAAAAACATTTCAGGTTATGCCCAACCACCCCCACATAGTTATTATCTACAGAAGATGCACCCCAGAAGTGGGTTTGTGTACAAAAAGTTTGTGTAAAACACCCAACAGTGCCTCTCGAGACCTCTAATTTATAAAATGTCAGATTTTGGAGGATGATGTCCCCTAAACCCCTGCAAGGGGTGCCTTCGAAACCCCACCTGGACTGCAGGACCTCTTAGCTTTCGGCCAAAACATGGGACATCTGTGGGCCAACTCCCTGGAGTCATTATCATCAGACTAAGGTTCACTACCTAGCACATCCCTGGACACCAAAGCATGAATGCTTGGGGTAAATACGAGGGCTGTCCAAGAATTCAGTGCACTTTTTCTTCTACAAAAAAATAAAAGGAATTTTTGGACAAGATGTCCCAAGTCTCTTATTAATGCACCCTCAGCGCATTCTGCGACACTTTTGTTATCGTTGTATGTGATGTGGTGAGTTGTCAGCAATCCATTTTGCAGCGCCCCATTTGGAACACTGGAAAAGTGCCAATTATAGCACATTTCATCCTCTCTATTTCCTTCCCGTCAAAAATTCCTCCAGTCGGGGAAATCAAGAAATTCACTGGAAGCAAAGTGAGCACCACTGGGATGGTGTGGAAGCACATTCTGCCCAAAAAACATTGACACCACTCCCTGGATTCGACGGAATCCATCATCCCAAGCAAAATCTCCAAATTTGGCTGCAATTTGAAAATCAGAACACATTGGCAAAATTTGCTTTACAAAGGTGAAGTGTGAAATTGTATCCAGGAATAATCTGTCCCTCTGTTGGCCAAAATATCCCAGAAGATCCGACAAGATCATTCATGGTCATTTGGTGATCCTGATCTTTGAAATCTTGCAAAAGTTGAACATGATCATTGCTGATGGTTGGCATTTGGCGTCGAGGTTGCTCTTGCTCGAACACAGTCTTCAATATTTCGTTAAAAACGCCCCATTTGGTCGTGAATCAACTTTTTGCTATGTCCTATTTCACAGTATGCAAGTGCCTGTAAACTTCCCATGCCTGTGACCCAAGTTTTGAAGAAGTTTGAAACGGTAAACTTTATTGTGATGGCCTGCACAAGTGCCTAAATTGGACCAGTGCACAAGGGTGACCTCTGCTTCATATGCTATCATCAGAGTTCGAGAGACCTGAGAAAATCCGCTCAAAGCATGCTGAAAAGATGAAGAATTGAGCTTTCTTTTCATATTGAGAACATCAAAATCCTTCAAGGTTTCCTAGCGGAGCAGACAAAAGTGCACCTACTTTCTGGACAGCCTTCGTAAATTGCAATACTGAATGAGCAAAGAAGCAAATACATTGGTGACAACTCGGGCTGGGTGAACTTCATTCTATTCGAGGATATGATTCAAAAAGAATTACCCATTTCCAAAACGAAGATCAATTGGCGGATCGCCTCAATCCGCGGATCTACGAGTGATGATATGACCTTGGCATTCGGTGTATTGATGTGAATCCAAATGTTTGTGGTCAACCAGCTCACCACTAGTCGATCTGCGGATCGCGGTAATCCAATCGCATCGGCCGATTGCTCTTCGTTTTGGATATCGGCTGAATGCGGCGAGATCCAAATCAAGATTCCAAGAAAAGTATTCGATACAAAGGATTCAGGATTTTGCAACGATTCGAAAAATATTTGAAACAAATCAAATGGTGTGAAATTCCAAATTGATTCACAGTTCGCAGGCATGTCACAACCTGGAAGCAAACAGTGCTTATAAAAATCATTGAGTCATGTTCACAATAAAATTCACGTTTTCTGACCATGGGACTGTGCGAATCTTGATTGCATTTGAAAATATCGAATCAGGCTAGATTATTTTCGAAAAATGTGATGGTACTCGGATACAGATCCGAAGAAAAGGATTCGCTTCGAAATTGGACAACTGTCCTACTTCGATTCGAGACTCGAACTTCATGGATTCGATTCGAAAACCAATTCGCACAGCCCGTGACAACTTGACTTAGAAGAACACCAATAGCAATCGCAAAGGCATATGCCAACAGCTCGCACAGCATTTTAAAAAGGTTTGATACATCATATGAGTAGGTGCTGAAAAATGATTTAATTCTCGGGTATTCAGGATCTGTGACTTGAAAAATAGAATCAGGCCCATAAAACGTCTCCCAGGAACCTAACAATTTTATTTTCAGTTGCCAAAAATTTGGGGGCTAGGTATCACTCCGCTTGGCAAATATGGTGATCCCGCACCAAAATGAGCTCTGATAAAAGGCATGGCTTGGCCTTGGCAAAAAAGGTAATTTTGGACAACAATACAACCAAGTTTGGAACATTTTCAAAGAAGGAGTTGTTCATTGCAGAACACCACATATCCAGGTGGCCTTGCAAAGGATAGAATGGAAAACAACAGAGATAGGTAACTGCCGGCGTTTAAAGCTTTAGTCGCAGAAGCCACCCCGGTGGTTCCGGTGGATCTGCCGTTTGGGTGGCTCTGCTGGTAAAATGGCTCAGGCGGTTCAGGCGCTTCGGATGGCAGCACAGTAGGTAGGCATTGCAAACTGTTCCAAAAAACTCCCATTTTCATCACCAGCCTGGACATGGAAAAGCAAAGCAATTGACATCGAAGAAGAAAAATTGCATTTAAGCACCATTCCATGGGTAAACCAGCAATAAAGATAGGTAATCAACATTCAAACTGAAGGGTCGAGCTAAGTCAGCACCAAACACCTTGATATCTTACAAAGCTAGAATATGCGGCTCACCAAATTATTACAAAAGTGGTATGGTTGATCAAATTTTCCAGAAACCACAGCTTCATTTCTGTGCGTGCCCCTCACACTTCATCAGTTGCCACATGAGAGAGAGAGACCGATGGTGGTGGCAAGACGAGTCCGCAATTCCTGGGATCGGATCAACCACAAAATCGAACAGATAATCCCTCTGTCAGGAAATGATATTGAAATTGAAAAATTGCATTTCAGAACCATTACATGGGTAAACCAGCAACAAGGACTAATCATCATTCAAACACTGCAAAGCAATTGAACATTCAAATGTGTGCAGGTACGAATGCAAGCGACGAAATAAAGAAAAAACTGTGCATCGGCTGTGAAAAAAGTACAGGAACAATATTGGCCCCCTAAAAAGTCTACCACCCAATTTGGAAAAAAGGAAATTTGACCCATGCTGAGCATTTCTCTCTTTGCATCACAACTTGTAGGCCACAGTAGGTACTGTTTCGAGACAATTTACGGTGAGGAAAATGGTCAATGATTGCTGGAAAAAGGTCTAGCTTTTGGGAAGGCAGTACATGCACACCTGTACAGTCACAGAAACAATAATGACTCCCATGATCCAAACGTTCTTGGTTTTTCTGTGATGGGGTCGCTTTGCTGGCCAATCATTTGACTTGCGCTTCGCCTTTTTGCCTTCACTGCCATGGACTTGGCATTTTGTGAGTACGAACTGGGGGAAGTAAAAAAAAAAACAAAAAAATGTAGGCACCTCTGCTTGTATAGAGGTAGTCACTATTGTTTCTGTGACTGTCCCTAACTACCATGATTTCAAGCAAGATGTCCACTCCATTTATTCTCTGCGATTGCAAGTTCAAAAAGATCCATGCAGTCAAATATTGTCTGACACAATTTCAACATACCTACCAAAAACAAACACTATCAGCAGGCTGGGTGGGTGGTCCCTGAAATCCGCATTGACGGACCAGACACCGCACACCGCCTGAAATTCGGCACCCAAAACTGGACTGCTGGCACCACCTGAAATATGGACCAACAGCTGTGATCCAAACTGCTGGACTGGACCCCGGCAGCACATCACCTGACTTCCGGAACAGACTGCTGAAGTTCATCCCATGGGAAAACAGACTGCTGAAGTTCATCCCACGGGAAAGCAATGTTTCCCATGGTTTGCCCATGGGACCCATGGGGAAAGCAAAAAATGCTTCCCCCATGGGATGAACCCGCTTCAATTGTTCCACACGATAATTTATACCAAATGTTCTTGCAATTTTCAATGCGATGTGTGCAACCGATGATTTTGAAACCGACCATTTTGTACACAACCCAGCATTTTGAAACAAAGGATTTTGCAACCCTGCATTTTGCATCCTGCCTTTTCAACCCTCCATTCTGCAACCCTCTGCATTTTGCACTCCTGCATTTTGCAACCTTGCATTTCCTTCCAACCCTGGATTATTTGCAACAAAACATTCTGCAATCCTGTATTTTGCAGCTTGCACAAAGCAACAAAGCAATTTGAAAATCCTGTGTTTTGCAACCTGCATTTTTAAACCGTGCATTTATTGCAACGCAGGTTTGAAAAAGTCGAAAAAATGACAAAATGGTGAAAACCCCATTTCGGTGCAACAGACCACATCCAAAATGGATCACTGGAAGCAAACTGAATGAGTGCTGGATTACTGACTGACTGACTGATAATTCAGAAATGAATAATTTAAGTCAGATGAAGCAAACCTGGATCTCATATCAAAAACATCAACAGGTACCTCCGTGGCCTACATGTGAAAAAGTCGAAAAAATGACAAATAGGCAGGTAGTTCAAAATATCCTATCTGGAAAAAAAGATACCTAAATATGGCGACTAAAAATGGATCGTTAGATGAGGTATGACATCATGGCAATTCATAAAATGT
>JASGXE010010950.1:0-13911 GCA_030068105.1 Sinentomon sp. SZTP_YWyxl | reverse complement strand
AGTTTGTGTTTGTGTTCTACGACCTCGAATGCATCCAAAACAAGCCTCTGAGCAATTCCGGCGACAGACTCATGTTAGAGCACGAGCCTGTGCCCTGTGTTGCACAAATTGTCTGTAGTTCATGTGTTTCGGGAACACCGACGGGAGTCAGTGCTTGCATTTCGGGACCACCGACAGGGGTCAGTGTATACAAAGGATGCGGCGAGGAAGTTTTTCTCGGTTCCTCCTCCATTACAGATTTCTTCTCTGTCATAAAGGACCGGCTATGGAAAGCGAAAAACGTAGTCTGATATTGCGCACAATGCTAAAGCCTGATTCAAACTTCATAGTTCGGTACTTGTTGGAGGAAGAACAAATCGAACCAAAAGTCATAAAGAAAGGGACAAAAATGATGTCGCTCAAAGTCTGCGATAACATCACCTTCTTGGATTCTCTCAATTACGTCCGGTGTGCCCTCTCAAAGTTCCCTGACACATTTGGTCGCCACGGCATGAAAAAGGGATATTTCCACACAAACTCCTGAATGTTGTGGATTATCTCTTCGATCCCTCCAGCCCTCTCCAATCAAATTATGTTTCGGAAACCCTCCCTCCAGCGGATGCCCACAACCCAGGCAGAATAGGCGACGGGGCTCGCAAGGAGTTCGACACATGGCACCTCGAAAACCAAAACAAGATCTTCAACTTCATTGAAGATATGGTTTCATACTGCAAGGACGATGTCCGAATCCTCACTCAAGGATGTCTCAGATTTCGTGAATCAATGATCAGCACGGGCAACGTTTGCCCTTTCACGCAAGCCGTAACAATCGCCGGATCCTGCCTCAAGATATTCCGAAGGAATTTCTTAAAACGGAACACGGTAGGGATAATCCCAGCGGGCGGGTACCGTGCAACGGCCAATTAATCCAAACCCGCCCTGCAGTGGCTCAAGTGGCAAGAACGCTGCAGAGGCATTCGTATACAGTTTTCCGAAAACGGCAAGGAAAAGAAACTTGGCCGCTACTTCGTCGATGGTTTCCACGAACCCTCCAAAACCGTGTTCGAGTTTTGGGGGTGCTTCTACCACGGCTGTCCTCGTTGTTTTCCTCAAGGCCGAACTATTCCAATTCACGGTACCTCTCAAAACGACGATTCGTTCAAACCACCTAGCAGCAATTCTGGTGAAAATGGCCACGACTAGGACACTCATAATTCAAGATACGAGTCCGTAGAACTAAAAAAACATTACCTTGTTCAGCAAGGCGTCACAGTCATTGAAACCTGGGAATGTGAGTTTCACGAACAAATGAGAGCCGATGACAACCTGAAAAGGTTTGTCCAGGCCCTTGCCGAGATCATCGAGCCATTGCGGCCAAAAGACGGGTTCTACGGTGGTAGAACCAACCTGACCCGGAGCTACTATAAATGTGAAGAAGGAGAATCCATCCGATATTTTGAAGTTTGTTCTCTGTACCCGTACGTGAACAAGTACGGAAAGTACCCTGTTGGCACCCGAAGTTTTTTCTGGACAATTTTCCACCACTGGAACAAATCGAAGGTCACTTTGGAAGAGATCACACATATAGGTACATCGGACTTCCGTACTGCGAGTTTAAAATGAAATTACAAGAAGCTGTAGAAGTGGAGCCGTGCTTGTGCAGTCATTAAAACATTACCTGTAACATTACAGCAAGTAGATTGGGGCCTAACATCCACGCAATTTTTTCTGGCGTCCGTGCAGTGCTGGTTGCGTTGTGCATGAGAAAGGTGGATAACTTGCACCGGTCCCGTCAAGCGGGATGTCGAGGCAGGATTGGCACTATTTATCGTCTCGTGGTTGCCTAGCACACACGCATTTGGTAATCAGTTTACATCAATTCAAGCCGAGCGATCTTCTCATTGTTTGTGAGCATCTTACCTGAGAGCGAGTCAACGAGATTGTTGTGTGCTCATGCAAAAATAAAGGCGGATAAAAATGATAATTTTCCCTTCACGATAATAGATCTTTGGCATCGACTGGCGCAGGCGGCTCTGCGCTTCATGAAAGTCGTGAAGTTCTGTGGTTGTGACACGGAGTGAGAGTAATCGAACTGACAAATTGGATGGTTGGCCACGATGAAAGAGGATAAACGAACGCAAGTTTTCCGATGTCGCAGTGGCGACGAGCAAGTCTTTGACATGCTTTTGTGGGATGTCAGCATGGGTCTGGACAACTCGGCCGCTTCAGCTGCATTGTTTGCAATGCTGAACTGCAGTTGCTGAGTGCAATGAAAAATGTGCCCATCTCGCAACCAAACAATGGGTGGTCATTCCAGACAGATCGAACAATCGATGGAATTTGGAGCTTGGGTGATGCCTTCCCTCTCAAATTCATTCTGGGCCAGTTCTAGGCTAGATTCAGTTCTAGATGGGATAGGATTTGGGCTTTCTCTCTGCTGGCAACTGACACACGAATAAAGGTCGATGACAATAAATACGCGGACTCTAAGCACTAGTTTGACAACAAGCGATAGGTGGCACCGACCGGGGTAAGACTTTGGAGTTCTTGACTCTATACCGATGCTTCCTACGCTGCGATGCATGCGATGCTGCCTTCCGATGCATCCGACGCTTCCGATGTATCCGACACTTCCGGTGCATCCGACGCTTCCGATGTATCCTGCGCTTCCGACGCTTCCGGTGCATCCGACGCTCACGATGCATCCGACACTTCCGGTGCATCCGATGCTTCCGATGTATCCTGCGCTTCCGACGCTTCCGGTGCATCCGACGCTCACCGATGCATCCTATGCTTCCGATGTATCCTGCGCTTCCGACGCTTCGAAGTATCCTGCGCTCACCGATGCATCCGATGCTCATCGATGCATCCGACGCTTCCAATGCATCCGACGCTCACCGATGCATCCGACGCTTCCGATGCATCCGAAGATGCCGTGGTGTCGCCTGATTGCAATGGGTTTTATTGATTTTTTGTTTTAGTGGAGTTCTTAATACAGGAGGAGTCTATAGTAGGATGTCGAAAACTTGCGGCATTAATCTTCACGCCAATAGGAACCCAACCTAAACTAACCTAACGCCTAAC
The DNA here is from genome assembly GCA_030068105.1 of Sinentomon sp. SZTP_YWyxl. Taxonomy (NCBI): domain Eukaryota; kingdom Metazoa; phylum Arthropoda; class Protura; order Sinentomata; family Sinentomidae; genus Sinentomon; species Sinentomon sp. SZTP_YWyxl. The sequence goes on along the minus strand of JASGXE010010950.1, from coordinate 10,848 downwards.
CTGGCTTAATCTAACCTAACGTTGGTTTTGGAACATTTCCTGCCTTGCGGGATGCATGCCTTTGGATACATCGGAAGCGTCGGATGTATCGGAAGCGTTGGATGCACCGAAAGACTCGGATGCATCGGAAGCGTCGGATGCATCGGAAACGTCGGCTGCACCGGAATCGTCTGATGCATCGGAAGCGTCGGATGCACCGAAAGACTCGGATGCATCGGAAGCGTCGGATGCATCGGAAACGTCGGATGCATCGGAATCGTCTGATGCATCGGTAGCGTCGGATGCATCGGATGCGTCGGATGCGTCGGATGCATCGGAAGCGTCTGATGCATTGGAATGATGCATCGCATGCATCAGAAGCGCAGGAAACATCGGAAGAGTCGTTGCATTGAATACATCGGAAGAGTCGGATGCATTAGAAAGATGCATCGGAAGCGTCGAATGCATCGGAATGAAGCATCCTATGCATATGAAGCATCGGAAGCGTCGAATGCATCGGAAGGATGCATCGGAAGCGTAGGATGAATTGGAAGGATGCATCGGAAGCGTCGCATGCATTGGAAGGAAGCGTCGCATGCATCGGAAGCGTTGGAAGCATCGGAAGTCAGGTTTTCCAAAGTCTTTCCCCGACCATCACCCATCTCTTGGTCGAAACCCATATCAAGGTGATGAAGCCAAGGTCGTGATTCATCAACAGGGAGAATGCCAGAAATTGACTTTTTGGATCGGAATGGGTGCGCGGTATAACGTCTCGTTGTTTTAACGAATAAAAATTCCGCCGAATGTAGTCCCAGACGAAGTAAGGGATAGGTTAGGAGAGGGTTTAGGTTTAGGGTTAGGTTAGGTTTGTTAGGTTAATTTGGGTTACGTTCGGTTGTGCGTCTTTTTCCGCACCTTTTTCACCTTGTGAACCTTCAGAAAATTGGATGTTATTCCTTCTACTCGATCGGAATGAAAATCTCAGGAGCAGCGGAACTTCTGAGGCATCCCATGAGCGCAATTTCTTGTTCAGTTATTCTTCATCGCTGTTCCATGCAGCCGATTCCGTTCTGATCCCAGCCTGATTGATTCGGAAGTGGCATGTCTTGCATTGCATGTCAACTCTGAATGAATGATTCATGTGTTTGGCTGGCCGACCAAAATGATGCACTTCTCTTTCTTTCGCCTTTTTCTGGAAAAGTCGAGCAACGATTTTTGTTTTTTGCTTTTTTCCTCTAAAGCCTGCGGAAGATAAACAAAAGAGCACCAATGCTTATGACTGGGCAAGTCGTTTATCGCTTGCATATGCAGATGCGAAGAATGAAGGACGGCCTGAATGTGAATGAGCAATTCCATTTTGCACAATTGAGCAAACGTTTTGCCTCTCTCACGCGCTTTGACGACATCAGTGAGTGCATCTGGTTCGTCTGGACAGCTGATCGAGGCGGAATCGAAATTCATGGGCTCACTCAACGTTGATAATTTCATTCTAATGGATTGCGTATCAAAAGGGTGTGTCTTTTAATGCGAGAGTGTTTTCAAACAAAAAATTGTTCTGGAAATGGTTTTTTTTGTATGAACTAATTTAAATAGCTTTTGAAGTGTGCAAATTGTTAATCTGTCTTACCTCCGCATTTTCCACATCTCGGAATCGGCGCAATGGTATCTTGCTGTGGCAGACAGGTCTTTGGAACTGCAATCTGTTTTCTCGATTCGCTTAAGGTGCGAACAATCACCACCCACTGTGACAAAAATGGGAAATGATCAGCCCTTGATTGATCCGCATTCACGCAGATTCATATTAAACGATACACCCTTTTTAAGCAAAGCCCAGCCATACCTCTTCATCATGACAAACAAGCTGCTGGAAGACAGAGAGGCTTCACATTCAGTTGCAGCAAGTGAATGCGTTTTACCTGGCCACTGCTGCTGCTCGAGCAGAGCATGCGAGCAATGGAGGGAGATAGAGCATATCTGAGTCATTCTGCTTTTTTCGCAGCATATGAAAATAAAATCGACTGAAGTTGCAATCACAGATGGCCAGTCTGCGCAAAATCGTCGAAGTCGGATTTGGGACTTTGACAAAATCTGAGTGGAATTTTATTTTGTTGTTCGAATGTTTGAGAAATGCCCCGAATATCTGATCAGTTGCAGGCTGCAGGCACTAGCTTTGAACCATGCCAAAGAGGCGTGTTTTGGAAATTGATCGCCAGCGTTGGCGTTGAGCTCTTTCCGTCAACGTGCTGAGACAGGGATGCTCAACTTCTTTCTCCATATGCCTGTTTGTGTTTTTGTTTGCATTATTTTTTTGTTTCTGTATTTTTTTAATTTCATTTTGTTGTCTCAACTATCCTCGCCTAATCTAACTCAAACAAATCTAATCTTGCTGTAACCTAATCTAATTTAGCTTAACTTTACATTAATTCGGTGAAGTTAGGTCAGGTTAGCTTTGGCAATTTGTCGAACCAGCTCGCCAGACGTATGCTCACACTCAACATCGAGCCAACTTGGCATCAAAAACATTTGGGTATTGTTAGGTTGGAATGGGTTTTAAAAAATAAAATAATAACAGAAACAAAAAATATAAAATAATAACAGAAACAAAAAATGAAAATGTGAAGAGAAACACAAGCAGACATATGGAGAAGAAATTGAGCATCCCTGCCTCTTTAAAGATGCGGCGACTCAATATGCGGCGATTTGAGATGCGGATGTTTATGATCAGCCGGTGTTGCGTTGCCGACAACAGCTGGACTGTTTGAAAAGTTGAATTGCAGTTCTTTCGCAACCATACAATGGGTGGGGCCCAACGACATTTTATAAAATAGACTGCTGCCAGAGTCAGAGGGGCTGTTTTGAATAGAACAGGCGGCGGCCATTTTATAGTAGGGCATGAAGAGCGCATGGAGCAATGCGTTGCAACGGAAAGAAGCCGCGATGCATGCATTGTTCAGAGAAAATTCGCGCTAAATGATGGATTTTGGCAATCATTTAGGCCCTAGGACGACGTTAAGGTTTGTACTAAAACATTGAGCAACCCAAAATAAAACACGAGACAAAGAAAAAACGAAATTAAATAAAAAACGAGCCAAACCTTTCCGAACAAGCCAAAACTAGCAAATATGAAACATTCTATGATCCATGCCCGAGGGGCTGCTCAGTGTAGTTTCTATTACCCCAGCTGGTTACAATGTTCGCCAAATGTCCTCTCACACAACAAAATGAGGTCAAATGTCATTTTGATGTGGAAACTTCCGTATTTAACTAGAAAACGAGCCAAAACCTTTCCCGACGAGCCAAAAATCCAAATCTTGCACATCGTCCTTCTCGCAGTCGCCATCAACCCAGATGGTTGATGGCGACAACAACCATAAAATGACCCCTTCACCCAGTTAATGAGGAAAAAGAAAATTTTGGCGGATTGTGCCATAATTGATCGCAAATCGAGCCAAAGCCTTTTCGATCTGCCAAAAGTGCCATATATTTGCTCCGGGCCATTCGGTTCATGATCGCCGCAAAAATGTCCGGTTTGACGAGAAAATGAGGTCAAATGAGGTCAAGCGAAAAATCCCAAAATCTACCACAAATCCAGCCACACACCGCAAAAGCAAAAATGTCCGGTTTGACGAGAAAATGAGGTCAAACGAAAAATGCCGAAATTTACCACAAATCCAGTCAAACGCCGTCAAACATGTCCGGTTTGACGAGAAAATGAGGTCAAATTAACGAAAACTGCCGAAATTTACCACAAATCCAGCCAAACTCCGCAAAAAATCTCCGGTTTGACGAGAAAATGAGGTCAAAAGAAAAATGTCGAAATTTACCACAAATCCAGCCAAACTCCGCAGAAAATGTCCGGTTTGACGAGAAAATGAGGTCAAACGCAAAATGCCGAAATTTACCACAAATCTATAGCCAAACCTGTGGCCAAAACAAGCCAAATCTCTGTTGTGCACTCCTCGGTTCAGATTCCAATGAAATTCTCAGTTGAATGCAGAGCGGAGTTGGCCTTCGATTATGGGGCATTCTTCTCCTTGCGAGCCCAAGTTGTGCAACATGGTTCATGCCGGGCCACCGGCCGTCAGCTCAAGATGGCATATGAAGAAGAAGGCGAAGAACTTAACCACCAATAGGTAGGCCCCTACTCGGCTTTGTTATAATCTTCCGCAGTTTGTTCGTTGTGTTTGGTTATGTTACGTTAGACCTAATCTAACATAACCTGACCTAACCTGATCTTATCTAAAATCACACCTCGCATGAAGATAGTTGATCACATCTTGTGCGCATACCGAGCCGAACAATCTTGAAAAAGTGCAGAAAAACCCCATTCGGTACTCCAAAATTTGGAAATGAACCGTATCTGAAGAAGCCTGGTTTTCTGCAAAACGTGGAGGCCAACAAAAATTCTGCTTTGTGCAAATTAATCCAGTGACTCTCCTCTATCTATGGGTGTAAAAACATATCCACTTTTCGAATCATAAATGCATTGAAAATGCTTGCAAAAAGCAGCTTCTCAGCATTGAAAGCGCTATGTCTCTGCTTCTTCTTGCCATGGTGTGTGCGCGTGCGGCACGTTCAGTTTGTCGGTGGTGCGGTGGCCGCAGAGCAGCTCTCTATAGACCTCGTTGGTGGGGCCATTCGAGACAATTGGCGACAGTCGAAGGCTTTTGGAGCGTTAAAGGTGCCTGCCCGATCATATTCATTTTGGCCCGCAGTCAGTTATCGGATAGATAGAATTATCCCTTCTCCCTGTTTGTGGCTGACACACGAATAAAGGTTGTCAACAAAGAAATAGGCGGCCACTTGCAAGTAGTTTGACAACAAGCGATAGGCGGGCACATACCAGAAGGTTGATACCCATCTCCAGACGGTGGAGCAAATAAAAGGTCGTGTTTCACCAACAGGGAGAATACCAGAAATTGACACTCAAAAAAGATACTCCGGGTAGGGCAATAGAACTTGCTGCTGAAGTTCGTGTGCTGGCGACCTAACCGAACCTAACCCAACCTATACCTGACCTAACCCTAAATCTATCCTAACCTACCCCAACCTATCCAACCAAAAGCAGATGCGGCATATTCTAATTGTGAAGTTTAATAAAATTGACCTTGTTTGATCGGAATGGGCCTTTCAGGAGCAGCGGAACTTTTTGCGACATCGCGTGAGCCAATTTCCTTCTTCAGTTTTACTGCGTCGCTCTCTCAAAGCAGGCCAACCGTTTTGATGCCAGACTGGCTGTTGCAACACTGCAATGGCCTGCATGTGAACTCTGCATGTTTTTTTTCTTTTGATGAAACACATGATTTTGCTGAAACACATAATTCAGGTGTTTGCTGCCCGACCAAAAGGTCATTTCATTTCCATTCACAGTCGCAGCAACAGCCCGCAAATCTGTGGTGAAATTTGTGTTTGGAAATCCTTATCACTGATGCGAGCAATGGGTCAATGATAAAAGGTAGACATCAACAATTCGCAGAGAGACCGACCAGGTTGGCAACAAGTATTAAGCGGAGTCATTGGTAAAACAAGGCCATATGATGCTTTTAAGCAGGAACTGCGAAGTGAAGAATCGTCCTCGGTGGCGAGACGTCCATAAACCACCGCTATCTTAAAGCCAGGAAAGCCTGCCAAACCTCAGTTTGTGAACGCTCCAACGGCGAACACGGTTCGTCGCCGACTGTCTTTTTTCTGTTGACTGTCCTTGCGTTTGTTTCTTTTTGTCTCCCAAGAATTGGCCGGATTTCTGAAACATCCTGTCGCTCATTTCCGGCATCTCGCTCTGCCTCTTGGTCCTGCTCCTGCCTTGTTTCTCATGTCTGTCTTTGCCATAGAATTTAAGTATATTAGAGTTATGGAGAATAAAAGACTTATTAGTTTCTTATAGAGGTCTATGGTCTTTGCTGAGATTGCGCATTGATGAGAGCAGGCAATCATGGTCGTCTCCCTTTATGACCGAGCAGCAGCATTCGTGACCTTGTCGAATAAATGCCGCCGAACAGATTGGGTGGCATCCTCAAATTGTGAACAAAAATCCAAGTTTTTTCGTGGCTTTCAATGGATATATTATTGCCTAATAACATATTATTCCATAATATATATTTTTATTATTCGATAATATATATTATATATTATGGAATTATTGATATACATACAGTCCTTGTCATGTGCTGCTTGGGTATGCTCAGCTAAACCAACCAGCGATGGGTGGGACGAATCAAGAGTATTTCGATCATGAGCTATACGAATACCCAATGGAAAATCGCTGTAAATATCCTAGTTTTTGACCAATCCTGACGATTTTCACTTCATAGGAAAGCTGAAGAAATGTGCGATGGCATTCATGTGTTCGAGAATTTTTCCTCAACTTTGCACGTAAATGTGTGAAATCATACCAGATAGATACGAGTATGTTCCTTCTTAAATTTTTGAGCTCCTGATCAGTAAAGTGAGCTGTCACTCAAAAGTTTCTGTTGTTAGGCCAGGTTCATCTGCGATAAAGTTTTAGGTGATTGTTTACCCTTTCATACACGCTTAAAATTGTTGGGTGACAGGATGACCCAATCTGCTGGGTCAACAGGAAATGGGCTATTTTCACTCAACATTGGTTCATTTTTCCAACAAAATGCAGGTAGTCAAGTTGACCACAATGTTGGGGACCAAAATTTTACACAACATTGGATCAAAAATTATACCCAAAGCTGGAAACGTCTCCCAAAATGACTCAAGGCTGGGTCATCGCCGCCTTGAATTCCTTTCTGTCCCTGCGCCAACCGCAAACAATGCAGACCCCGACAACAAACCACCGTATGCGGCCCGCCTGCAGCGCAGAGAATGCATTTCGACTTTGCACTCGGCCATTTGTCAATCCCACCCCATCCAGCTCACACTCTCCATTCGTGCTGGCCGTGTCACACATGGGCACGCATGCCTTTCCTGCGGACTTGATTCTATGCATATACTTGAACAGGATAATACCCTCCCCCGCCTGTGTTCACATGCTTTGCTGACATGATTCGACTCCGTTCAAGCACGTGCGGGTGCATTTCCCATCAACAGAGGTCACTTCAACTTGAGATTTTCCTGGAGATATTTTTCTCGATCGGCAGGCAGTCGTTTCAACTTGACAAGCTTGGTTCTTTTCATCAGCCCGTGAAGTTGAAAATTTGTAACCCACACGTGGTTTGTTTTTGTTGGTTTTCAAAAAAGGGCTGTCCAGTCCTTCAATTCTATCACGAAATATAAAAAATTCAGATGATTTTCTGCTTGAAATTTTAGTCTTAAATTTCATCTGAAATTCAAAAAACAAAATGTGAAGGTTTTCATTCTCACGAAATTTAAGGAATGGAATTTCTTAAATTTCAAAAAGGTCCATTTTGATATTTTATGGCATGAAGTTTAAGGATTGATAACGAGTTCTTAAATTTCATCTGAAATTCAAACAAAAATTCCGAGACATTTCTTCAGCGTCTAAGCCGCATGAAACATCTGAGATCCAATTTGTACCAGAACCAATTTGGTCAATAAATAAATGGTCGTTTTCTCTATTAATTGGCAGAAGATAGTATTCAAAACCACTTGCTGCCAAGCTTGCGTGAACAACCGTGTGAAAGAAACGCTGAAATTTGCTCAACATTTGCTCCTAAATTCTAACAATTCATGGGAATGAAAATTACCACAGAAATTATGCTAATATGACCCAACAGTGGATCAACAGCCTCACAAATCAATGCTTTGAATTGACTCTGAAATATAATTGCAATGACCCAATATTGGTTCAGATTTTAAACAACTGAATGGGTCAATATAACCTCCAAGTAGCATCAGTTTAACCCAAAAACGAATGATAAAAATGACCCAACTTTTTAGTCATCTTGAACTATGGAAAAGGTATAAATTCACCCAACGGTTGGGTTTTTCTTTTGACCCATTTTGTTGGGTCAAAATGTTGACCCAACAACCTTGAGTCAAATTGACCCCAAAAGGGATGCCTCATATTTGCCTCAACAGTTGGGTCAAATTTTACTCAACTTGGGTCACATTTTACTCAACATTTTTAAGTGTGTATGGCACCAAATAATAACTTCATTTCATGACCGTTTAGCCCACAAATCACTTCTTGAACTTTGTGAAAGTTCTCCAAATTTGAAGAATAATTCGATTCCATTCGGCATTTCACGGCCCTTGGTGGAATATTTTTCAATTGAACTGGTAGAGAAGTCCCAAATTTATGGAAATCTTTTCCCTTTAAATGGACACCAAAAACGATGAAATCGGTCCAGCCATTTAGGTTTTACGATCAAAATTGGACAGACAGAAAAGGTTTTCCATCTATTTGCATTGCACACTTTTTCTGTTCCCGACCCAAATAGCGTACCTACCCACAATGACATTTGATTCAGACCCCTGGCTCCCATTTCCATCGACTGACGTGGAGACATCAGCCGTTGAATGCAATCACGGAGACCGAGCACACCCAAGCTACATCTGACTAGGACAGAACTTTTTGCACCATGCATTTCTGCCGTTCGTTCCAGCTCTGGGCCATGGCATACAATGTTTTCAGGTCTCAACCGTTGTGAATTGTTCTCTCACAAAAGGGTCATTCAACGTGCCTTCAAATATCCTATCATCCGGTTAATCGCACTCCATTTCTTAGGCACGAAGTCACCTGGGCTCTAAAATCGTCTTTCAAGATAATTTAAAACTCGAATTTATTGGCCGCATCGGCGACGTCTTCTCATGGCATCATTCAACATAAATGTTGTTAACAAAACAGGGCATCCAGTGCGAATATTAAAAGTAGGCTATTTTCGTGGTGCTGAGTGCACAACCTGGACATCGTGATTTTAAGTTTAAAAACATGTGTCTGAGGTTGCAGCAATCACAACGCTTTTGGTCTCGATTGATGTTTTTCTCTGCGACAGGGCAAAGGAAGACTGCTGGATCATCAAGCAAGAGGGACAGATTCCAAAAAGCACGGACGCAACGAAGGCCAATCATTCTTCACTGCGATTTGAATTGCACTCCCAATTCTGATTTGACTGCACGTTTGTTGCGATCACAAGCGTCCCGTAGAGTGACGACGGAATTACTTTACCCTTTGTTTCAGATTTTTAATTTTAACGTGTAAGCTTTTTTTAATTGGTAAACTTTCTGAAAAAACATTCCAAAAAATGCGAACAAAAATCGGTGACAAATTGAAAAAAAGTGCAAAAAATTAGAAGAAAAAAAATAAAATTTTTGCCAGTGACAGCTTTTGACCCCAGTCATGAAATGAGAAACGTCAATTTCCACAGCTTCGAGTTTTTGAGAACATATTAGCATGCGCAATTTTTTCATGTGTGGGTAATGTAATTCATTCGTCACTAAACAAACACAATCACCCAGATGGAGGTGAGGCAGGACGATAGCGGCTTATCAGGGAAACGCTCACTGAAAAACAGGCAAAAATGAGCGCTGGCGATGAATGCCGGTCAATCGACGAATATGCAACCAGCCTTCTTGGTTTGGTCGTGCGCAGGCACCTTGCGACTTTCGAGGGAGGTGGCGGGAAAGCAGTTTGCCTCTCCGCAAGAATGTTGTCAACCAGCAAATTAGGCTACCGAAAAACGTTACCGAGTGGTGTGTTGCTTGCTTGAAATGGTGTAAAGTGTTTTTGGCATCCATGCTCCACAATTCTCCTCTTTGGAAATTTCACTTGCAGGTTCCAAACAAAACGATCTTGCCGCCTTCCCCACCCACACAAAATTGGCATCTCTCCACACAAGAAAGGATTTTTGTTCCCGCCTGCAGCAATGCATCGATACTTCCAAAATATTTTACTTTTGGATTACAGTTACGATTCCTACACACCTTCGGAGGAGTCCAGGGTCACGGAGTGATTTTCTGTTTCCTGATGCTCTTTCTTCATTGAAGTTTGAACTTCACCACACCTGACCTTCCCCACTTTCCCTCACCACCAATATCTTGACAACAGCCTGCTTGGCATCCATCTATAGCCGATTGCTGTCGACCTACTGCTACTTACTGACCGCCTGACAAGGCAAAACAACGTTCACGATATTGGGTGACTCCATATTCGTTGAGGGATAAGGAATATTGAAATAAGAGAGATATGTGATGAGGGTGGATGTGGTAGGTCAGGTTTGGTTCGCTTCGGTTCCTCACATGTAGTGAGGGTTTCCGATGACACAAAAATAAAACACGCGGAATGACATAACCACCGTCGAAATTGCCAGCCATTGAAGATTGCGAATCTCGTTTATGTGGCTGGTGCTGCTGTTCGGGTGGATAAACTGGTTCCGGTGGCTCTGGTGGGACACCCGGTTCCGGTGAATACGAGATTTAGGTGGCTCGAGTGGTAAAAACGTCTCCAGTTCTTCGTTTCGGTCCAGTAGTTCGCGTCGTATTCTTCCATCAGCCACAACGTCCGACTCCATGTCGCGTCGTTTTTATAACAACGCAGCCCGTACTGCACCGAAGCAAGAAAAATTAGCGTGGATGTCAGGCCCCAATCTAATTGTTGTAATGTTACACGTAATGTTTTAATGACTGTACATGGTGTCACAAAATTTGCTTTGCAACAGGAAAATGTTTCAAAATGTACATGGTGTCACAAAATTACATTACATCCGGTTGGGCATTTAACGCCCTCAATGCTCCATGCTCGAAGCACTTGGAGTGATGAAATTGCCGCATTGCAGCCAGAATGCCAATTTCTGGCACTTTTCTGTGGCACAATCCTTTGATGCCACATTTCCCCAGCAAGATGGCGCTCCATGCGCCATGCACTTGTAAGTCGGAACGATGACGTCATCGGGTTTCGGGCAACCCATCTTATCCATATCTTTTACAGATGCCACATGTTCA
>JASGXE010010949.1:0-13959 GCA_030068105.1 Sinentomon sp. SZTP_YWyxl | reverse complement strand
CTGAAGTTCTTCGTCGTAGAACGAACCTTTTATAGCCTCTTGTCCGGACAAGTCTACCAACTTATACGTAGGTCTAGTTTGAGTGGTTTTCACCGCTGCAATTTTGAATATTTCTTCGGACCACTTTCCCCAGTATCCTTTGGCAAACGGATTCTGTCTGCTATTGCTTATCCTCACGGAATCGCCAACTCGAAATTTTGTTGACAGTGTACTATTGTCGTCTCCCTTTACTCCGTCGCCGATCGATGCTTCCTCGCCGTACTGGTGCTTTCGTACGAGATTTTCCACACGACCGACGGTGACTTTTGCCGGTGGACGACCGATGCTTCTGTGAACGCTGTTATTGTACGAATGCATGATGTCGGGCAAAATTTTCAAATAGGTGAAAGTGTTGAAACGAGTAAAGTAGCGCCAGAGACGTTCTTTTATGGTCCGATTTAGACGTTCGACGATAGCCGCTTTCGTATCGCTATACATCGGGAAAAAGTAGATGCTTCTGTCTTGTAAATAGTCTGGAAAGGTTTTGTTGATGAATTCTCCACCGAGATCGCTCGCCACTTTCTTCGGTTTTCTCGGAGCAGCGCGTTTCAGCACGGACTCGAAAGCACCAACGACCTCGCTCGGTCTTTTCGATTTCATCGGTTCCGACCAGGCGTATCTCGAGAAAACATCGACGATCATCAGTAGGTACTTGAATCCGTTAATGTGTTTGGAAATATTTTGCATGTCGGCAAGATCTATCTGCCATTGATCGTCGATCCCACGAGCTAACGTCTTGTTCCTCGGGAATTTGTAACGAGCCGGTCTGTGGAGAGTGTAGGTGTCCTGGGTGTTTAGCCATTTCTTCGTCAAGGAACGACGAATAGGGGATGTCAACGTTTTTAGAGCGGACTGTCCGATTCTAAGGAGCAACGGATACTGTCCTCCGAAACTGCCAACTTCTTTGGGCTCGTAGTAGAGTTGAGCTGCAAGATCTTCAATTCTCCTTCTTTGCAAGAGCTGACCCGCTCTCCTGCTTCTTCTTCTTCTCCTCCGCTGGAGGAATATTGGTCTGTAAATGTTGTAGATCCTTCCTTGCACCCATTATCGTAGTGATTATTTATCCAATCGAGGAGAGAGTAGGCACGAAACCATCCTACCGCGTCCATGAATATACTTACAGGAAGGCTGGTATTAGTGTCATTTGCGACAGATGATCGACTGTCTTCCCTTATTTCGAGAAGTTTGGCGTTGATTTCTTCGTCGCAAATAAAACGAATCGTGTACCCGTTCCCGATGCTCCAAATATCGTTCTTAGATGCCGAACAATCAATGTTCTTGCCGAAGGGAATCGGTTTAAACTGTGCCGCAATCAATCTATTATAGCTCGCTATTCTGTGCCACTGAAGAAGTGTTAGATTTAGCGATATCGACGACGACGACGAGAGTGTAGCTGATTTCTGGAGACCACATAAGTTGTTTGTTTTGATTCTTCTCGATTCACGTTCTACGGTGTTGTTCAAGATCACACGAGCTGATTCCGAGAGATGAGAATGATTCGTGCAACATATCGCGAGAATGTTCTGTTTGGTACCGAGAGGATGACAACAAGAGGTCGTCGTCGTTGTTATCGTAGTGATATTCTGATCGATAGATGTATCCTCGATCCTATTATAAAAATGAACCGAAACAGTCCACGCCAGCACCACGACTATTAGTATCAAAACACATATCGCTGCGATACCTACGATTATCTTCCAGCTACGTCGTAAAACTGACAACGATTCGTTCGATCGAGACGACAGTAAACAGCAGAATCTCCATATGATCCAATCCGTTAGAGACGAAGCGATGGTGTGCTTTGAGATGTTGAGCGCAAGAAACTAGTACTCAAACTGAACGATGATATGATGAGATGATCCCTTTTATAAGATTATATTCAGATATGTTGCTTCTCTCTGCTTGTGTAGGTACGGCTGAGCGATCACGATCGACGAGCATGCTCGCTCGACGTTATGATGTCTGCATGCGCTCATAAGAGTGCTTGGCTTTTTTCGCTTTCGCTCTCTCTCTCTCTCATGCGCTCGAACTTCTCGCTCGGCGTGCGGGCCCGGTCCTGCACGTTGGCATCTGCTCGCGAGATTGCACGTCGCCATCTGGGAGCCTTTTGTTTTTGCCCTCATCGTCGACTATGAGCTCGTGCTCCAGGGTTAGAGAATATCTTTAGAGAATTCGGCTCTAGCTCCTGCCTCTGTCAATACTCATTTCTATACTACTTCCAAGAGGCATATCCCTGGCAGAGGTTTGCGTGCAGCATCCGCGGAAAGCTGAAGCTTTTCGAAAAATATAGGGGGTATCCAAATGGTGCCCATGGCATTTCATGTCTCATTTTCAAGAAGCCTTGAAATTAAAGTGTGGACAGTCCTGAATCTTTCCTTGCATTAAAAGAAAAAATTGCGTTCGCAAAATTATCAATTCTTTTTGATTTATTATTTTTCACAATAATTTTTTTCTCGTTGTTAATTCTATTATTTCTGTGCAAATATTTTCACACGAAAATGCAGGTATTATGTTTGCTCTTTGGCACTTTTAAACCTGAAAACATATATAGGTACCTATTTTAGACGCCAATAACTAAGATCACATTTGTTTCATTTTCAGGACTCAACCTCGGTGATTCCCACGTTTTTTGTTGTAGTCAGTTAATATAGAATAGTTTGAAGGGTGTCTGGCTTCAAGGAGGCACATATTTTTGATTTTTTTCGCTTGAATTACGTCCTCGTGTGTCGATAGTTTTTTCTTTTGTGGTCATGTGATGTTGTTTCAATTAATTAAACCAGTCGTTTTCTTGTTCTTGTTTAATTACCTGTATTGTGACGATATGGGTGTAGGCCTAATGAAAAAGCAGATTTCGTATAGGGGCTTCTATGACATCTTGGTGACGACATCGCAAACAAAAGCAATGTACCGCCCAAAGTACATTGCTTTTGGCAGTAGCTTGATAACTTTGAGATGTCAGTGGTGTTTGCTCTACTTATCTGCAGGGAAACAAGAAAGATGATCTGCAGCACTGAATGCAAGCATACGAATAAAAGCAGAAAAAAATTCATGGAGAAAAAAACAAGTTGGAACAATTTCTTTGAAAAAGCACCCACCTGCAAAAAATAGTCCCGGAAGAAAAAAACATCAAAACCCGATCAGCTGACAGTGACGGATTTAGGCGCAGAATTGGACTGCGAGGCAGAATATTTCGATTTTTGAGGCAGAGTTTTTCCATTTTTGAGGCGGATTTTTTTCATTTTTTCGGGTAAGGAACCTACCTCAATGCCAAAACTCCCTCCAAAACCCTGCCTCAGTCCACTTCTGTCGCAATCCACTTCTGCCTCGCAGTCCTTCTACCTATATGTTCCCCAATCCCTCATATCCGGTTGATTTCGTTTTCGAATCACAATGGCGGACACAGAGTTTTGACAGCTTGGGCAGGGGATGTGTGGAAAAGCTGCTGCTCTGCGTCGTTCGTGAAATTGAAAATATAAAAAAATGATCCGCGGAAAGGCTCTTATCTGAAAATGTTCTTGATGCGCCATCTCATAATACATTGTCGCAAATTTTTCCTCACTGACTGAAGGGATCGGGCGGGGCTGGAGCTCAGTGCATGGTGTCTAGCGCGGGAAAAGGCCTCGCGAATGAGTGTGGATATGTTGAGTCTTTTCAAAAAAGTAGCATTCTTGTTCGTTGCAGCATCGAGCCGTTTTGGGCCTTTTTGGCGGCTGTTTCCATTTTCGACAGCTTTCTGAAAACCCATGTCACGCTCCATAGTGGGTTTGGATTCGTGGCTCCAAAGATAAGTTCCATGCCATTCCACGATCTTTTTCTTTTGACAAAATTGCTGAACGAGCAAATAATCTTCGCTTCAAAACGCAGCTCTTTGTCCATGTAAACGGACTTGTTTTCACTCACACATTTTTTAATTTCACCTTGGGCTGTTATCCCTGCCAATTGCTTGTTGCAAATCATACTGCGAGGCCGTCGAAGGACGAAGTAAGATCAATGCGTCCGATTAATGCTTGTCATAACCGTCGATTTCGTGAATTTTTCAAAAAATGTTCAGGTTTGTTGGAGAAAAATTGAACAATCAGTTCGACAACCAGAAAAATTCTGGAATCAAAAAACTTAAAAAAATCAGAAAAAAAATCGCGAGCAGAAAAATGTCACGACCATCAACGACAGCGAAATTGAAAATTTCACAATTAATGCACATCCATTTGCCTTCGCTTTTTCAAAGTTTTTTGCAGTCCATTGGAGTTCACAAGCCCACAGCCCGGTCAGTAAAAAGCATGCACCCAGCCAAACCTGGCTACACCTGGGTGTTGGGTGGGTGTGGTGGGTGTAACCAGGTTTGGCTGGGCGCATGTTTTATAACTAACCCCACAGCCCACAGGAGGAACTTCCGTCCCCCCGTCAAGTGTTTCTTTTCTCGTTTTTCAACATCCGCACCACTCGTTTTCAACATCCGCAAACACAGTTTCTCGAATCCACCAAAAGGAAATCTGTGGTGTGTCGTGTGTCAAATCTCAAATCCAAATCGCCACTACTTAAATCATTTATAAACACAAGACTTTTGAGAAAAATCTGTTCTGTGATGTGGTTCCCCATGCATTGTATCCAATTGGAAGACAGAAGCCGGCGACATGAATACCGGTTCCCATCAGAACGCCGAAGGCATGCAAGGATGCGCCAGGACAGTAGATGGATTCCCACCCTTGTATCCCTGGTTGTGCAGCTGAAAGAGGTTTAAGGAAAGTACTTGGATGGAAGACCACCCTTTTGTACCCCAATATGTTGCTATGAAAGGAGGATGAGTGGACAATTCCCTTATATCCTTCGGATGGGTGGGACGTTTTACAGGAGCTTTCGTGTGCAGCATCACATTGCAATTGCACACGTTAAATAACGCCTATGGTTCCAGGTCCAGGACAGGGGGCTGGTTGGAAGCCACACTGTCGTGTTAAAAATAGCCAATCTCTGACAAAAGAAAAGGTTGAAAAAATTACTGGCTCTGAAACAATAATTCTGGTACTTTTACAGTTTCAGCTAAAAAGAAAAGATAAAAACAGAAAAAGGATCACAAAACACGAATATGCTCCTAACGTCAATTACTTATGGTGTAACTAATCCAATAAAACCACAGCATGCGTATAAAACAGAATTTGTCCCAATTGAACAAATCAAATCTTTTAAAGTGTCAAAAACAAGCAAAAATATAAAGATCAGAAGATGAATAAAATGTGAAATGGAATACGAACTGGAACAGTCCCAATAAAAATAAGATTGCAATGTCAACTGGAATGTAACCCGAAAGAATATTCACCAAACAAAAAAATGTGATGTTGACAATCGACAAGAATGTAAACTGGAATATAAACTTATAAACGAGACCCAACAATTTATCAAAGCGAATATGAACGCATGAAACACAACAAAAAAAAAACATAAAATGCACTCATAAAACATCAAATTGAACAAATTGCACAAATTAAAAATCATCCAGTTCCAGCACAATGGACAACCATAAACCTAGAGAAAATTAACTGTCCCTGACGATAGCAGCACAGGCAGTTGAGGCATCTAACTATTACGCATGGTCGTTCCTGAACACTTAACGCGTAAACTTCAATTCAATCCGTCCGACGGCACATGATTAGGTGCAAAACGCGTCCGCAGTGTTGTGT
This sequence comes from Sinentomon sp. SZTP_YWyxl, assembly GCA_030068105.1. Taxonomy (NCBI): domain Eukaryota; kingdom Metazoa; phylum Arthropoda; class Protura; order Sinentomata; family Sinentomidae; genus Sinentomon; species Sinentomon sp. SZTP_YWyxl. The sequence continues at coordinate 8,248 of JASGXE010010949.1, read as the reverse complement.
TGTGCAACTTTTGCTGTTCGTTTTGGCGAAAAGCATGGGAATAAAATCATGGACACATCAAAACACAAGCCGTGTACACTCACACAACGCACACCAACATGCACCCACACACAGCCAAAATACAGCCACGAACACCCACACACAGCCAAAAAAGAACCACGCACGTCCACGCACAGTCAAAAGACCCATGCACGCTCACGTCCCGTGACTTCTGGATAGTATAATTCTGGACTGGTATAATGATTCTGGATCGGTATAATTACTGCCCAGAAGAAACCGATTTGTATGTACACTGCAAAAAAGCAATGGTGTCTCTTTACAAATTCAGTTGAAAAAATTCAGCAAAGTTGCCGTTATGAAGACGGCACCACGTTGGGTGCGCTGCTTTTATCGATAGGCGGCAAAAACAAATCTTTCTGTGGTGTTTTTTCATTTGTCGCCCAGTTCATATTTAAACGCATCATTCGATGTTTTTGCAGTAAAAAACTTGTCCAGGCCAGACAAAGATGCACTGGCAGGAGAGGCGCCGCCTGTCAGAGTACAAGAAGGTATCGTGACATATGGACAATGCTTGATTAAACTAAAACAACAATTGAACCAGGATACAATCACACCAATGGAATTTTTGTCCCGCATAAAATATTTTGCGCCTTTGGAATAAATTTCACATCTCGTGATTTGTTTATTTTTCTCAACCAATATAGGTGAGAATAATTATCCAACCGACCAAATACAATTTCGTCAAGAAATGTGTACGTATATTTTGTTTTGGAATTGACTGTTTCTTTAGCTTTTCCATGGTGATTGCCCAAAAATTGCAAATAGAAAAAGAAAAGGTGAAAACAACTGTCACTGTTTGATGAGCACATTTTTGTTCAATCTGCATTCATTTTTCGCAGTGTGACACTGCCAGTGTCTACCACCTGCTCGTGCCTAATTATACCAATCCAGACTAAAACCAGTCCAGAATTATGCGAGTCCAGAAGTAGCCCTCACGTCCATCACAAAATCACACGCAAAACCAAAAAGACACGAACAACCACGTACAGCGAAAACACTCACGTGCAGCCAATAAACACCCACGCACAGCCGAAAAACACCCACGCACAAGCAAAAAGACCCACACACCAACGCACAGCCAAAAAACACCCACCGACACGCGCGAAAACCACTCGGCAAAAAAGACCTACCCACACCCACATGCAGCCAAAAACACCCACGCACATCTACTAAAACCCGTTTTCGCGGGTGTGCGTGAGTTTTTTGTCTGTTAGTGGGTGCGCGTGCGCTTTTTCGGCTGTGCGTATAGGATTTCGTGAGTGTGTGCGAGTATCTTAGGCTGTGCGTGGGTTTTGTGGGTGTGAGTGGGTCAGTTTTGACTCTGCGTATAGGTTTTCGTGTGCGTGAGGGTTGTGTGGGTCTTTTTGGCTGTGCGTTGGTTTTTGTGAGTGCGAGTGGGTTCATTGGATGTGAAAGGGTTTTCTTGCGTGTTCCTGCGGTGTTCTATTTCGTCCATTCTCAGGATTTACCATTTTTAAAATAAATCTGAAAACAGGAATTGGAACCGGGGATCGTGTTGTCCACTGATTTTGGAATTGCGCACATGCAGGTGGCATTTGTGCACGTCCTCCGGGAGATGTGAGGTTCACCACCTTGGCCTTCTTGACTAGACTACATAGTTGGCCTTTCCTTGGACTTTCTGTGGTGTAGCGCACCTGTGGTGTTTGCCAAAAAATGACCCTGCACTTTTGAAACCCCCAATTTTGTAAGGCTGGTTTGACAGGTTTGTTGCCAGGTTGATTTTGCGCCCCATCATCCATATTTTGCCAGTTTTTTCCCGGAAAATAAAAATCCGAAAAGACGAAATGGAACCGGGGATCTTTTATGATTTTTGTCCTTTGAAAATGGCATTTGTACGCGTTCGCTGGGAAGCAAAAGATGGCATTTGGTCCGATTTGTGCAAGGTGCAAGCGCAGATGGCCCTTTGGGCAAAACTGGTTGGCCTTTCTGTGGTTGCGCAGTTGCGATGGTTTTTGCAAAACTTTCAATGCCGCTCTTTCTGATGCCTGATGGCAAAAACCACGGGTAAAAATTGAAGAGGCAGATTTTGTTGCCTGTTCCTCAATTCCCAGCGAACCGCATATGCAGGAGGCGACGGAAAAGTGTACTTGAGCGGGTTTTTGAAAATCTGCGCGGTCGGAGACTGCTTTTAAGAAAGACAGAACGTCAGCCATTATTCAGTTTTGGCCATTTACAGCAGAAAGCGCAACGGCATCTGTCTTTTTTGAAAATTATTGCCACTTTTCCACCGAAAATAGGATAGGTGTATTCCGGACGAAATCAGGGAGCCAACAGCGACAGCTGGAGAAATAACAAGAACATCCAGATCGCAGTGCTGCCTCACCGCCATTCAATCCCACCTTTTACTGACTTTCAAGAAGGTCAATTTTATAGTTAATCGCCTCATCTGCTTTTTTATTCTTCAACAAAAGATTAGTCGAAATTATTTTCAGCAGGTGAGGTGGGTAAAATCTGTGTGAACAATAAAATCTTCATGAAATACCAAGAAAACCAGGAGCAAATCACGTCTCATCGCCTTTCGAGCCTCTCTTCATGACCTTTAAGAAGGGCAAATTAGTTAATATGAAAGTTCATTCGAAAAATGCATGTAATTGATTTTCGGCAGATATAAACGATGTGTAATCAGGATGTTGATCGGGAGCTAACCTTATCAACTTTCGCGCCTGGCTTCCGCGACCTTCAAGAAGGTCAATTTAGTTAATCGCCTCTGTTTTCTACGTAGGCCCCATTTGATAATTTCAAATGGATGGAAATTATTTTCTGGCTGAGGTGTAATCCAGTTGTGGAGAGGAGCCAACAACAAAAGCATCAGAAATTTACCAAGAAATTCAGGGGCAAACTCGACTCATCGCCTTTCGGGCCTATCTTCCGCAAGACCTTTAAGAATGGCAAATTAGTCTATCGACTTTATACTGAAAGGTTCAAACCAACACTACGCGTGAACTCTCTTGACCCGCGCAGATTATAGCAATCCAGTTCAGGTGTTGTGGTCCGGCTGCAGGGTGTCCTGAACCTGCGCAAATGATGATTCCCAATAATGTCCATCGAACGAGTGTATTTTCTCTGCTTACAATTCCGATCACGTCGTGAAGGTGATTCATGTGTTCTTTGAATGCCATCTCTACTCGCTACACCGCTCTGTGTGCATTGCTCGCGGTCTTCTGGAATATTGCTTGGTTATTCGAGATGGTGCCCTACTCAAACAAAGAGCGTGAAGAGATGGTTCTCCTGATGGGAGAAAATCACCGGAGTGCAGCAGAAGTGAGCCAGGTATTTTTCACACGTCACCACCATGACCGCCCCCAGCCTGCTGTTTCTCCAATTTTGGACCTCATGCAAACGTTTCGTGCAACATTCTCTGTGAAGCATGTCTCTCGGAAGGTAGTCGGAAAAACATAAGCAAAACAAAAAATTAGCTGCCTTTCACGTGGACCCCCCATCAAAGTACCAGCAGAGTGGGTCAAGAGGCAGGAATAAACAAGTCCAGCGTACTTCGCATTCTCCATGAAAACAAATACCGTCCTTATAGGTCATGCGTTCGATCTGAATGACCCTGTATCATAGCGTTTACTTTCCGAACTGCAAAAAAACACAACTCAGGTCAAATGAGTTCACGCGTAGTGTTGGTCTTGAAGCTTTGTGTATATGCTTTGTTCTTCTTTTTGTTTCAAAGTGGATGGATAATTTTCAGCAGATGTAATCCGGTTGATGGAGAACAACCATGAAATACCAAGAATAGCAGGAGTTAGCTGCGCGACTCATCGCCATTCGAGCCTATAATATCTTCCATATCATCTTTAAGAAGGGCAAATTAGGCAGTCTCGACTTCATCTGCTTTCTGCTTTTTGTTTCTGCTTTTTGAAGCAACAAAAGCTTCAGAAATACCAAGAAAATCTCGACCATATATTCGGAGCGATTGCACATGCATGCAGCCTTACCCATGCACACAATACCTCTTCCTTCTGCACTGGATGGCGGAGAACAGTGATATAAGTGTGCATTCTATACACCTTCAATTGAAGATAATTTAAGTTAATCGACTTTCTCACAGCCTCTCTCGGCCGTTTTCCCTGTCTTTATGATCGTTGGTAAACGTGGCAAGTGCACCAGCAATTAAAACCGACCAGTGCAGGAATGTAAAGCTCATGAAAGATGCCCAAGCGGCTGTTTGGTGTTTTGGTGTTTCTCGGATGTTTTGACAGTTTTCGATTTTCCTCCAAATAGAAGAATTTCCGTTATAGGGTCCATTTGAAATCTTCATTTCGTTGATCGTGTAGCATATAACTTTGGCATATCAACGACAATCGTGTTTTTGCAACAGGAATTTTGCATAAGCTAACGGTTGTACCAACCTTCTTTGAAATCCTTTCTCAAAGCCACTCAAAGCCACACCAAAAGAAACGAAAAGGACGTCGGATAATTTGGACATCCCTGAATCTTGCTTTCCGGAATGCGGTGGATGCGTTGTAAAGATGCGGTGGACGCGCTGGATGCGGTGGATACGGTGGATGCGGTGGTAGTGAGTGCTTTCGAAGTGTAACCTTGAGGCCAATAGCAACGTCTCTAAGCTATTCAACGAAAAACGTGTCATGCGTACAAGGACCATGCATTTACTGCCCCGCATAGTTTAACGACAGATTTTACCTTCAATAAGCAAAAGCACTCTTGCGATATGTACCTATATAGGCCTTTGCAAAAAGACTGGATTTTTCTTAATATGTGTGATTCGGGCTTTAAGGGCTCAATCATGACGGTTTGGCATAATTTGGTCATACCGGAGGTGGTCATGATGCTGATGTTTCTGAAGTTTACTGAATGCGGACGCCATCTGCATCCTCTAAAGATGAATTTCATGAATTGTGCAAATCTTGAAGTGAAAGAGCTGCAGAGTTTCGCCGGATATTTGGTAGGTTGGGTCAAAGAGAATGAAGATTGCAGACTGAAGTGGTTTAAGAAAGATTCGAATCCGGAACTCACTGCGGAGAAGCTGACGGGATTGAAAATGTGGCAAGACAATGTGGTCGAAGAGTTTCTTGATTGCATAAAGGATGACGAATTCTTCGACCTTCTCAAGACATTATATCTTGCAGACCTGGCTGACAAGACGCGTAAGTAAAGTATTTTACATTCGCTCAGAAATCTATACCAAAAAAGGCGTGCACAGCTGGTTTCCAGTACCTGTCAACAGCATTGCACAGCGCAGTTGTTTGTTAACAACTGTAACAACTATTTATTAACAACTGTACAAGCAGAACATGATGATACCTCAGCAGAAACCTTTGTCCAAAAGAGCATATCAGGTGGCTTTGGAGAACGGGCCAATAAGGCATTCAAAATATCCACATTTTCAAAGCAAATTGCAGCACACATAAATTGCGTGAATTTTGAGATGAAAATGTGGCATTTGAATTCTGTGCCCCATTCTGAGCATTATAAATGATTTCCACAAACAACCTTGTGTGTCCTTGTATACCGGGTGGTCGGAAAATACCTACCTATTTACAAAAGTACCTATACCACTTCTTATGTGAATCTGAACAAAAATGTTCAGTATTTTGTTGCGCCGAAGCCCCGTTCTCAAAATACCCCTCACCCCTAAATAGGGCACTCAGAGACGGGGATGAGAACTTTTAGATGAAAATGAACAAATGACCATCATGCACTCTTTCTTTTTTTTCGTTCGGGGCCTCGTTTCTGATTTAAGCCACTTGGAAAAGTATAGAGGTGTGGAATTAAGGACTGAACAAGACAAAGCTGTCAGCGGTGCCAGAAATTTGCAGGTGATGTTCTCCTGGTAATTTGCTGCCGTTTCTATTCACATAAATATTTGCAAATTTTGACATATCTATACCAAATTTTGTTCTCGGAAAACAACAGTGGAGAAAGTAGTTCAAAACTGTTGCGTTTTATCCTATTTTAGGTGTGCAAAAGCACACTTGGCAATTTTCAGTGCAGTTCTTCGCCAAGTGTTAGAAAGATTAAGATTTTTGAAGCAGGTATCGCTAATAAGCTTTTTCCTATACTTGAAAAATCCTAATCTTTCTAACACTTATAGCGAAAGAACAATATCAGAAGGCTACAAACTCTGTCCAATATCATAGCTTAGGCCTACCGATACAATATCGTGTTGCCATCAGAATTCACTTTATGCCACCAGCCCCGAGACGCACGTCAAATCGGATCACCTTGTATGGGATATGAATTGCCGTACGAAAAAATTTCTGCTATGACATGGAAAGGTACGTAAAATGACATGGAAACGTAAAATGACATCGAAAAGTATTCGCAAAAATGTGATGTTCGTAAAATTATCAAAAAGTGGGACAATTTTACACTTTATTTGTATTTTACACTTTTTGGATATAAAATTTATAAAAATTAAAAAAATAAAAAAAAAAATTCAAATATATTACAGTGAAATTCTGTGAAAAAAAAACTAACATTTTTCGTCACCTGTAAATAGCTTTTTTCATAATTTCCAATATTGCCTTCCAATAGAATAGCAAGACTCTGATATACGTATAGAGATAAAACCGCTATTATGTAGGCAACATTGCAAATTATTTAAAAAGCAATTGACCTTTTGCTCCCGTCTCTCACTGATAATCTACCACTGAAGCACGCACAGTCACAATAAAAAGGCAGGATGTAATGGAAATGGGCTCATGATATATGGCGAATAGAGATGGGTATAGGTACCGATCGATATTTATTTTTTATCAAAACATCAACCCCTCATTTGCTCATTTAATAAATCAGCTCGATTGAAGGGAAAAGCTTTTGATCTCGTCCAAAAATATTTCGAAACCGAGAAGGACAGAGAAGGTTTGTGATTTGTCGGAACAAATTTCCTATTCATATACAATTGGGATTGTCTACGAATAAATCTGAATTCCAAGTAAATTTAATTTTTAATGTCTGTATAGGATACACATGATTGAATGCATCAAACCAAGTTTTATTGTCCTCTATATAAGATAAAAACAAAAGGTACCTACCAATCTTTCCAGAAACGAGAATATCGCCTATCAAGTTGTCAGTTCAGGTTTAGGCCTGCGTGTTAAGTACAGTTTCCAAGAATATAAAATCGTTGTTATTCCTGCCATACCATATCCCATTGCGCAATGCGCTGAAATGGAGTAATTCCGTAACAAAACGTACATTGGAGGCTACTTATCGTTTTCATATAATTCATGATTTCATAAATCGCGTTTTGATAAAATGAATGTAGGTATCTTAATTACATACGAATTGCGCCTGCCTACACAGGGTGAGTCACCTCGATTGTTGGTTTTTTTCGATCGCAATAATCCGCGAAAACGGAGATACATCAATAACCACCCCTTGAACCCCTTCAGACACTCCCAAATGTGCTTCACCGAATCGCAAGAAGACTGAGGTCTCAGGCCCCATCATCCGAGACACGAAGAACGCATGCCTGCTGAAAAAACGCCCCTCCAACCTCTCTACCCCTTCCCGCGGAAAACCACCCCTAAAACGGAAGCCAAGGGATGGATTTGAGTCGGATCACTTCAGGTGCCTTCAGATCAAGGAAATGAAGAACTTTGTCATTTAAACCATGGACCTCCGAAGCACAGTTCCGGAGATAATGCGCAGCATAGAAAACAACCCTAACTACCCTTCCTCAAAAAGGGTGTAGGGGTATCAATTTGGGAGAACCCAATGGAACCAAACGAAGCACAAGAGAACCAGGCTCCAAAACCTCCATTGCACAACAATTGTAGGTGCAGCCGTTTTCGCGGAAACTGCGATCGAAAAAAACCAACATTCGAGGTGACTCACCCTGTATATGTACAAGTGTGTAAAGACTTGGATAAAGTGACACCATTTTTATAAGAGTTCGGTGAGTGCTGCATATGCAACTTGATGTTCAACTCATTCCACAGGAAGTTTGTATAAAAATCCTTAACAACCGCCTGGCACCCTTCTGGCATCGCAGGATCGTAGAACTTTGTATTAAACTCATTTAAAGAAGAATCACAAGTAGGCGCGAAGTAAAACATGCAACGTGGTATCCATATGTCCGCCTTTGCGAGGCAATTAGCTGCTTAAGATGCTATACTTAGATTATTATTGATTATTGATGGCTAAAAGCATTCTAAATGCTTCTTCAGCTAATTATTGATGACAAAGGCATTCTAACAAT
>JASGXE010010948.1:0-14950 GCA_030068105.1 Sinentomon sp. SZTP_YWyxl | reverse complement strand
GTCAAAACTATCATCCCAAGAAAGCTTTGTTGCAATATGGTGCTTTTCATGACAACTGCCTGCATAAAAGTAAAAAAGAAAGAAAGAAAAGTTTCGGAGGTAACAGTTGAATTGGAAAAACATGTGTCTCAGAACGTCAATTCTGTCACAACTAAACCCATCTGAGCTTTTATAAATGCAGGAAGCAAAATTGCAAAAGTGGAATGCCACAAATTGGTCATCTGTTCTGCCATTTTGTTTACATTTGGCTGGACTTTAGGCTTGGCCAATCAAAAAAAAAAAAAAACACCCTCCGCGCATCAGAGTTTGCTAGTCTTGGCATGCATAAGTGTGAGATCAGCTTGCTCTCTCCCCCCATCATGACACTTCACCACCACCCCCCACCTCCTTGACTTTGTTGCTTTCACTTTGTCTTTCATTTCACATACCCCCCTCCACCTGCATCCGTTTTCTGGTTTGCATTTTGTCTCATCCAACTACCCTCTTCTCATTTGCATGCTTGGTGTTGTTTTTTTTGTCCCTGTGTTATTTTTAGATCCTTGGATATCTGTCCGAAAGCATCTTTATCAACCCGTTTAACCCCGCTGCTACTGACGCTGATGCTGTTGCAGGTAATCCCATTGTGGACAGTGGTTGTGGTGATGGTTTAGACAAGCATCGACATGCCTTGCAATCGCTATTAACCAATGAGCAGATGGTGGCTGTCTTGTTTGGCAAGAGCAAAGTTGCTCGAAATCCCAATGCACCTCCGCCGATTAACATCGTGCCTCGGAGGCAGCCATCACCACCTAGAAATGTCAGGTCAGTGCCGAGCAAGGCTGTAAACTCAAATGCACCTGATGGCAATGCTTGTCCTGGTGACAATAAGATTATCAATTCCAGTGTTCCTTTCCAAACCGGCAATCCCTTCAGTGTTGCCACAGGAAGTCTAGATTCCGGATGTGGTGCTGAAAATTGCAGCCGCAATGTTGTTCCTGTTCCGCCACAGACTATTGATCTGTTTTGCCAAGGTACATCCCTCCCCAATTCCAACCATGTTACTGAAAGTCAACCTACAACACTTGAATGTGGCCAAGAAAACCATGACACTGGTCTGAGTCCAAACCTTGAGACTGCAAACAAAGTCTGTTTGGCTCCAGCAAACCATTTGCACGAAATGAGCCAGGGGTCAGAAACGAGGGAGGTGAAAACCGCAGGAAAGAGATTGCCAAAGAAGCACAAGAAGAAGGTGAGATGAATATCTTTATTTGTTGGTAGTTTGATGGATTGGCACCTCTATTTCACCTAGACTGTTCCAGCTGTTTCCTGAGTCGATAAAGGACTATGAACATCTTATTTTTCTTTTACAGAGGTCTGGTTGGTTGGATTTCCAGCACTTTCATCTTTGAATTTTTGTGCAAGTTGCAACAAAAATACTTCTTGGCAGGCAAAGGCTTATCCAAATTTGCCACTTGCAGCATCATGCATGCTACTGGTTTGTTTAACCTTCTGAAGACGGATGACTGAATAATCCGCCTTCAACCGTCATAACTGGAGAGTGGAGAATGACTAATGACCAAGAAATTTGTCCAAATTTACTTGGCACGTTCAATAGCATGAGTGATGTCATTCACAGCAAATGGAAGGACCACTTAAGCGGCCGTTGAACAATAATTTCCATCCCGTTGATCGTGTTACACTTTCAGTTCGTTTATTTGGTTCCTCCCTCTGGTGATGAGGGATGAATTTATTGGTGTTGTGTGCTGTGTGGGTAGTGAAAGTGTTGGGGCATTTTTCATCTCGCTGAAGCAGACATCGGATCGAATTCGTGTTATTTCTCAAGGAATGAACGAAGAGTGTACCTGCTGCTTCTCCATGTCATTTGTGTTGGAGATGGCATTGGAGTTGAACTAACATAGGATGGAGGCTGTTGAAAAATAAAATGTCAGATAAATACCCGGAAAGAAGAAAATACAAATCCTGTTTTTTACTGATGTGTGTGTATTGGCAGCGAGAGCTGCTAGCCAGAGTGAAAAAATGGCTTCATTATGTCAATGAAAAATTTGATATCTTATTGAACGTTAGCTTTCAATTATTCTCTGTTAAAGGCAGCAGTTGTTACTGCCATATTTTAGAACCATTCAGCACAACGAGATGTAGTTAACTGCATTCTGAAGAAAAGAAGGGGCATACAGGTTGCTTGGTTTGGATAGGTTATGGTTATATTATGTTGGGATAGGACAGGTTGGTTTGGGTCAGGATTCGATTGGGTTTAGTCCTGGTGAGTTTAGCATATTCGGTCAGGTTTTTCGTACCAGTTCCCCCGACCGGTGAAAAAGGGCTATCATAATTAGTTCTCTTGCAGTTGAGTTCACATTTGATTACCGCTGCTGAAGCACTGACTTTCTCAGGGGGAACATGTCAGATGCACCTCCTTAAAAAAGCTGCAAAAACCAGTGATCGCCAGCAAAAATATGCACGGGACTTTTCGGACCCGGGTTTTTGCTGTCTCATCAGGCAAATGATCCTTGCATGGAAAAGTGTTGGCTGTGTTTTTGCAAAGGGACAAAAGGGAGAAGCTTAAAAAGTGCCTGCAATTCGAAATTTGTGCCGAATTTCCAAGATTCTTGTGCGTTCACTAGGACAAGTTCAGCCAAAAAAACCTTATTGGTTTTTCTTGCGAAACCAAAGCGTAGGTACACCTTTGAACAAGAGCAGGTGTTTTGCGTGCAAGGGATTGAAAAATTGGTGTGGATTCAATCGTTCTTTGTCAAAATGTTTCGTCAAGAACGCTGCCAACGAAATCAATGGCCTTTGAAAAGGCGATGGACCTAAAAATCATGAAATTATTAACTTTCACAATTATTGCCACCAGAGACTTTTTATTTCAGGCTGACCTGGATTTATTTTTTCTTTGCATTGCACTGGAAAATGGAGAAAATTGCACTGGGTTGAGAGGAAAATGTGGTGAAAGAGTGGAACGCAGAGGGACAGGATACAATGGAAGTGGCGAAGGAGATGTTGAAGGTAGAGGCAGAAAAGGTGAAGGAGCCAGTGATAAAAGTAAGCGCAGGTGGAGAAAAAGTAAGGGAAGGGAGTGAGGGGGATGGTCGAATAAAAGTGCAAGTGCCCCGATCTGGTAACATAGCACTATTGGTGCATGAAAATCGCAAGAAGAAAAGTGCAAGAAAAGCGAAGGAAAGGAGCTAAAGAGGGCTGCTGGGGAGAAAGATTAGATAAGAGAGAAGATGGGGAGGGTGCAAGATAGAGGTTTTTGACTGGACTGTTTGGAAGCAGAAGTGTATAAGGGATGACATAAGAGATACACATAGCTTAGATTCCAGGAGTGGCAGTGAGATGCATGATCGGCAGGTGGAGAAAAAAGCAGACAGGAGTGGGTCGAGTTCCAGCACTTTTGGCACAATTTCTGATATGCCTCCTGTTGTGTGGTGATGGATGATTAACCATTGCAATGTGAAGCCTCATGCCATGAAATATTTGTTGGAAAGGCCCTTCTCTTGCATTGTTAACTTCCTGGCAATTGTGATTTGATTTATGACCTGTATGCCAGTGAGATGGAATGCAGAAAACCTTGGGTTTGCTTTGGGAAATGTTGATTTGACTTAAGGCATTTCATTGCATTGCAGATTGGGTTACCTTTTCTCAGTTTTCTGTTTTGCTCATTGGGTGGGTATGCGGTATGGGGAATTATTTGTTATCTTGATTTGAAGTCAGCATGCAGACAGTGACTGGGTCTTCGGTAGTTAGCTAGCGTCGTGCGTGTTTGGGGTTTTGTTCTAGCTACGTGGAACTTTTCAGATTCATTTTTTCACACCCACTTTCATGGACTTCACACGCACACTTCATGAGTCAGTCGTTCATTGGTTGATCTCCTCTGCTGAACACTTACACTTCTCGATGAGATAGATGAGTGAAATCTGGCACGCAGCTTGACCAACTGTCACATCAGGAAAATGCATTGACGAATAGCATCATTAACCATAACAATAATTTTGCAATTTGTGCATAACAATTTGTGCATTTTTTTTGAGGTTTGAAATGGTGAGATAGACACCCATTGTGCGGCCTTGGCAGGTACCTCTGACAGAGGTGGCAACCTGGGAGGGTTGTTCAATTTTGAGATCATTTTTACCCCGGTGAGTTTGTGACAATTTCCACTCCACTCAACTTGGATTGAATCTGGCACACGTTGGGAGACAGACCATCAAGGTCCCGTCTTTGGATTCTGAAGACGGGAATTCGATCTCAGTGGCAAACATTGGCCAGAATCAATCCAAGTTGAGTGGAGTGGAATTCGTCAAACTCCTTTCCAGGTAAAAGAGATCTCAAATAAGTAATTGCTGGAGTAGACAGAGACTGTGACAATGGACAAGACAGATCTTACTCAATTTCCGTAGCTTCTTTATTCACTGCAAGTTTTGTCATTGTCACAGTCTCTGTCTACTCCAGCAATTACTTATTTGAGATCTCTTTTGCCTGGAAAGGAGTTTGACGAATTCCACTCCACTCAACTTGGATTGATTCTGGCCAATGTTTGCCATTCAGATCGAATTCCCGTCTTCAGAATCCAAAGACGGGACCTTGATGGTCTGTCTCCCAACGTGTGCCAGATTCAATCCAAGTTGAGTGGAGTGGAAATTGTCACAAACTCACCGGGGTAAAAATGATCTCAAAATTGAACAACCCTCCCAGTTTGCCACCATTCCCTCTGATCATTCACTTCAAAGCATATTTACTGTTTTTATTTCCTGTTTTTTATTTCAAAGCATATTTCCTGTTTATATTTCAGACTGGCTTGGCATCCATGATGTCCAGGGTAACATTAGGTCAGCCCCCCACTGGTGAGTTGCAAGACTTGTGGAGAAGAGAACGTTGGGAGTCGGGAAATATCGATTACCTTGGCTTGGATTCATTTGATTCTATTTTGAAGCACGTCCAGGACACACTGAAAAGAGCACAAGAACAAGCAGCTGAAACAGCACCAGCACCGCCAAAGCAAGCAGCTGAACCTGTGACACCGTCAGTTTTACCTGCTGCACCGACAGAACCAGTGCCTCCTTCTGATCAAGTGCCACAACCCTTGCCAGAAGCAGCTGTTCCTGCACCAACTCCGGCAACAGCTCAACGTCCTGTGGAACCTGCCAAGTCCGTGCCAGCTGCACCCGAGAAGCCTTCAACAGATGCATCACCGCTCCCCCAATCTGCACCATTGACAGGTGACTCAGCGCCAGCACCACCTGCAGCTTTGCCAACGGAAGCTCCTGCAGCCGATGTGCCCTTATCTCCACCAGTTGCACCTGCCCCTTCGCAACCACCACAACCTGCACCACAGGATAAGGCAGCAGTTTCTTTACCACCCCAAACCAAGGCACCACAGTCACCTGATACACCGCCAGCTACTTCTGCACCACTTCCTCCTGAAACAGCACAGTTGCCACCAGCACCCGTATTGCCTTCTCCACCTGCTCAAGAGAAGCCAGCATCAGCAGCTTCACCACTGGCGACACCGGAACCAGCTCCCGCCCAACAGCAACAACCGGTGCCTGCTGCAGCTGCTCAAGCTCCAACCGAGACTTCCGCTGCACCACCGCCAACTACACCAGGCACCGATGAAGAGTCTGCTTCTGCTGCTGCCCCCTCAAGTGGCAAAGGTCCAGCTCCACAACCACCCCAGAGGAGTCCACCAGGCAAGGGCGGTGCTGGGAAAGGCCAGCAGGGGCAAGGAAAAAAGGGCAAGGGTAAATAGATTAGGTGAAGAATTCCCTCCTGCTGAGGAAGAATGAAAAATAATATGCAATAAGTGGACGATTGGTTGCTTGCTACATACCTGCAAAGATTATTTAAAATCATGATCTTTTGTTCGATCTGGCAGTTAGTTTATGCTCCTTTTTTGTTTGTTGTTTGTGATTTTGTTCACTTGTTTCGCTTACACTTGTTAACGTCGCAAAAATCATTAGGTAACATCGAAAACTGAAGTTGTCTAACACAGATAATTTTGAATATCATTTTTTCATTTACTACCCATTTCAAATATTATAGTCTATTTATTGCTGTTTTTCAATCTAATATCATTCAAAAAACACCAATTTTGCTTGTTTGCTGTTTAAAATAAAGTTTGATTTAAAATAAAAAAAAACTATACTCATGCATGGTTATATCTTTTAAAAATGTTTGTTGATTTGGTTTTCGGATTGTTTGATGTGTTGTTTTGTTTGTTTGTTAATTTTATACTCGTTATCATTATGCAACATATCCACCAAGCTATCCATCCTAACAATAATTGTGCACAATATAAAAAAGGATCTTGCACTGAGTGAGCAAAAAAGGATTTTGCACGTTAAAATCTGGAAGGCATTGGATTACAATCATCAGCTGAGCAGAGGATAAGAACTCCACTTTGGTTGTGAAATCCATCCCTGAAATGATGAAAAGTGGGGAGAAGATTTTTTGTTTGTCACTAGTCCTTTTCGTTATTTTGTGCATGTTTTATTTCCACTTCCTGAACTGAACCTGCGAAACACCCTTGACTTCGCCTGGTTCCACTTTACTGAGTTTTTGTTAGTTGGTAATCTTCTCATTGCATTTTTATTCTTGTAAAAATTCACACTATCCCTTTTTAATTTGACAGTTTTTACTCGAAAGGCCATTGTTTAAAAATAAAATAGGCCTTTCGAAGATGAAAGGCGGAAGGAAATGTAAGTGAAAAATCATGTGGAAAATTGCAAACGATAATAATGGATTACAAGCATCTGGTCTCACATAAAAAGGCCCACAAAGGATGCTGATTGTGGAGATCACATTTCAGATCTTGAGTGCTCTTTCAGATCTCAGCACTCTAGAAATTCATGCAGCAAAGCACAAACATTAGAAATTCATGCAGCAAAGCACAAACATTAGAAATTCATGCAGCAAAGCACAAACATTAGAAATTCATGCAGCAAAGCACAAACATTAGAAATTCATGCAGCAAAGCACAAACATTAGAAATTCATGCAGCAAAGCACAAACATTAGAAATTCATGCAGCAAAGCACAAACATTAGAAATTCATGCAGCAAAGCACAAACATTAGAAATTCATGCAGCAAAGCACAAACATTAGAAATTCATGCAGCAAAGCACAAACATTAGAAATTCATGCAGCAAAGCACAAACATTAGAAATTCATGCAGCAAAGCACAAACATTAGAAATTCATGCAGCAAAGCACAAACATTAACTACCTCCTTTAATTTCCAAGACATTTTGTTCGTGAACATAAATTAAATGTTTTTCCCATTTTTTTCTATGCAATAAAGGACAAATTATTGGCGTTTAGTTTTCATCACGAGTCTACATTTCGCTGGGTTCTGGAATCTTCTACGTCACCCCAAAGACTGATTTTCACTTTGCTGCTTTTAGAACTTCGTTTCGTCGTATTTTTGCTTCACTTTTCTCTTCGTTTTGGCTTTTTTGCTGCTCCAACATTGGATTTTTGTTCACTGCCTGTTTTTGTTTTAGGCTTTTCAATTTTGTGAAGTGCAATTATATTTTGATTCTGCGCCATAAATCACAACTCTGGCCCATGTTATTGTTAATGCAAGCCAAATCCATAAAGAGTTCTGCATTTTGATGAAGGTGCGAGTGGAGTCTTTGGAAATTCCAAACGCTGAACCAAACAAATCCAGCCACTTCTGGGGCCACAGACATGGTGCTGAAATGTACAGCAAATGGTCAAAAATGAAAATTTAATAGTCTTCATTCATTTGTGGAGAAAATTATATTTTCCATTGCTGTAGAGTTGTAAAAAAATATTGAGAAAGTCAGCCATGTTGGATAATGATGAAAGCATGCAGACAGTCCGAAACCAGTGGATGAAAAAAAAACAAATTAGTTTCATAATATGAAATTTTCAGTGCCACACTTCCACCAGGGGTCACATTATAGGAATTCGCTAGTCACTACTCCATTTGTTGAGGCAAATTTCTAAATTCCAAACAAATCCCCAGAATTTCGACCAATCGGATGCGAGCAAAATCATAATGACGCAATTATAAAAACAGTTTCATGAATACACCTTTCCGAAGCGATTTCCGGCAGCAGCCTCTGTGGCCGAGTGGTCTAGACAGCCTGCTGCCGCTGCGGTGGTACCCGTGGTGGCGGTGGTTCGAATCCCACCTGAGACAAAATTTTAGATTTTTGTTTTTCAAAATGCCGAAATGTTTTTTGACACCAGTGGCAGTTGTTGACACCAGGAAGAGGAAAGGTTGGGTACGGTTAGGTTAGGTCAGGTTAGAATAGCTTTAGATGTCGTAAACGCAGTTTTAATTTGGGTTCGCACCTGATTGGTCGAAATTCATGCGATTTGTTTGGAATTTGGAAATTCGCTTTGTTGAGATGGTTCTGATGATGTGAGATTTCCCTCATTTTTTTCTGTTAGTTTTGCGTGACTGCAAAAGATGGGAAAAATAAGTAGTGGCTCAGCTGAAACAGTCTCTGTGATGAGGTGAAGTAGACTTCAGGAATTTCCGTGTCGCTATTAGCTTCAACAACACTCACTGCCGATTGAAGTGAAATACGAAAAATGTGATTTTCAACAGTAATTGAAACTTGCCCAAAATGACGATAAACAAATCAAAGACAAATCAAAACTTACACATCTCTGCAGATTGATAGCTTCCTGCCTTGATCCAAACAGCTGGGACCCACGCCACATGCAACGAGTTGCCTTTCTTAATGCATTCATTTGTCTGACGTCATTCTTTTCTATTCAGTTGTAATTTTTTGTGCCAAATTTTAAAATTTGTTCACAATGATGCCAGTTTATCTGAGGATTCTGTTATGCTTCGATTTTGTTCTTGCTACTTCTTGGCCATTAAATTGCTGGGACAAATTAAAGGGAGCCAAGTGAAAACAGAGAAATGTAAAATATTGTTGATCAGCAATGGGTTTAAATGGAAAATCGTAGAAGAAATGGAAGTTTCTTCCACTTAGCTCCCTTTGATATGTCCTTATCCACGGTTAAATGCTCCTTTTTTGGCATGAAGCAGCTGCGCAGATGCACAATTTCGAAATTGGCAAAACCCCATCCAACTTTTTTGTCATTGAAAAAAAATGAGAAAAACAATGTAAAATAAACGTCATTTATCACATGTTCGTTTTTGCTGTTGATACCAAATCCGAGAGCATTATTTCATTTCTGTCAACATGTTTGCCTTGGAGCACACCCCCCCCCCCAATATACTTGTTCTTGGAATGTTCGCATCCTCGGAAGATGCGTCCAACATGCCCTGGTGGCTGGCTGGCATCCCTCTGTGGGCTCATCAAACCATGTCGTGGTTAGTGGCTGGCATCCCTGTCTGGGTTCGTACGAAAGGTGATCCAAAAGTATGAAGGTTGTTCCAAGTTCCAATGAGCTTTGGCAAGTGCTCGATGGATTTCAGGGCTGAAATTTTGTGCACCATCTAGACCTTCTCCATGCCAAATTGGCACCTTTCTGCCATATCTATGGAATGGTTTCACCAGCTCTTTTCTGAAAAAGTGTGCATGAGGCATCAAAAACCACTTGTCTACTGCCGCTTTCAGCTCCAATGACAATTTGGAGGTGCCACCAATGGTTTTCTTCAGCCAACGTTGGGAAAAAGTAGTAACTAACGGCCTTTGTCCGTTCGTTTCGAGAATGTGAAGATGCAACATTTCACTCCCTCCTCGTGTAGCTTCGTCAGGCGACACCGATGATTGACTGACGTCTGAGTTTGAGTTGAGCACATGTGGAGGCTGTGGAATGCGGTTGCATGCAGATTTGATGGTTGGTGCTTGTTGTGAGGTGGGGTTGGGGAAGGGCCAGAGAACCGGGAGGGGCAGGGGACGGGGTTGGCTTGGTTTCGGTGGTTGTTATGTTGGGTCCAGGTAGAATGCAGCTAGGTCGAGGCTGAACTCTTCTTCCACAACTGTTGTTAAGGAGAGTTTTGGGAATTGGTTGTTCGTTGCTGTTGTTATTTGATGCACTGTTTCCTGGCTGCATTCTCCCTGGATCTCAAGACATGTTTCAATCCCAACAAAGCAGGGGCGTTGTCTTCCATAAGAGTAGGTCTACGGCACCTTCCCTTGACTTTCGCTGTTCATTTCTATCTTGCTTCAGGAGCAGGAAATTATGATATCTGCCGTTGCTGTTTTTTCCATGTGGTCAACCCCCAGAATGATACCCTTTGAACCCAAAACACTGCCCCCATGCCCTCACAAAGGTGTTTTGGCATACCCATGTCTTGTAGATCATGCATTCAACATGGAATGTGATCACACCGCCCATTCAACAAACTTGTTTTCATTTGTTTCATTTTTGCAGATTATTCACATTATTTAAATAGAAAAGTGTCATGACAAATGGGGAAATTCCTCAATTTCATGGCTTGACAAGGTCCGTTGAGAGTTACAAATCTCTTTTTCAATGGCATTGGCCATGGAATTTGCTTCTGTAAAGAATAATTTCTCCTTCCGTTGCTGGATGTAAACGGAATCAGCAAAACCAAGTCAAATGTTGACCAAATATTTAAAGAATCGGAACTGTTTGTTGGTCGTTTTGAAAATGGCAAACCTAACATCTGATGGTTGGTCGTTTTGAAAATGGCAAACCTAACATCTGATGGATGACAATTATTATAAGCACCATCAATCTGAAGGGCCAAAAGCTCTAAAGGAAAAAAGTGCAAAAGCAATCAATCAATCAATGGGAGCTGAAAATGATCAAGCCAAACTCTAAATTGCCATCTTTGAGAATTGATAAGATGCAAGTGAAGTGCAGTGACAAACCACGGCTGCTCAATTCCATTTTTCATCGCAACCTTGGCTTAAAATGAGAAATTTTATTGCAAAATTACTGTTTGCATTTTCATTTCCCCAACTTTTCCAGGCCTTTTTAAAATTCCCTAACTTTTCCTGGTGGTGGCTGGCAACCGTTCTTGTGACATGTTTATTGGTTGTTTTTCGGTTGCTCTGAATAAACCAATTTTGACATGTCTTTAAATCGATAAAACAGCTTTCTGGTGATGGCCTACTTTACTTTCGAAAAAAAAAGTGACATTTCAAGACGCCAAGTGATGAGGAAAAGGAGGATGGCGTAGCTCAGCTCCTCAGCTTTATTTTCATCCACACTGGACTGGAGAAAATGATGATGTTGCACTTAAGTTGGGCACCTCTTCATCCATTATGGACCAGCTGACATGTACAGGATGTCCCAAAAACATTTCACCAAATTCGTGGAGATGATCCTGATTGCAAAACAAATCGAAATCGATTGGTAAAAATTGCTCCGGGCCACTATTTCCAGGAAATACCCCCCCCCAAAGCCCTCCAAAATAGGCCCATTTGAGGAATTCAAGGGGGGGTAAGATTTTACCATAGAACAGTCAAATTTTCAGGATTGGTTCTACGGAGCAAGTGAAACATAAAATGTTCAGTGACAAAATTCTCTCCGACCCCCCAATTCCACGCAGTCCCTCCTAAAAATCCAAAAATGCCCAATTTGTGGTAGTCTTGGGATGACCGAAATATGACTATGGTGTGTCGCCTAACAAAACCCACTTTTCGAGTAGGGAATGAAAAAATTTGCACTGACACCTCTTTTTTCACGCAATAGTCACCCAAAAACTAGTGAAAAACGTCTTTTTTCAATGGGTTCTGACGGTTACCCACCATGGTTACCATGAAAAAGAGACTCTTTACCGGTTTTGGGCGCTATTGCGTAGAAATGGGGAGGGGGGTCGGAGAAAATTTTTTCACAAAGCATTTTTTGTTCAGCTCACTTTTATAAATCTCTTTGAAAAATTGGTTCTGTACCGCACCCCACCATCTTGACATCTGTTATCCCAAGACAACCACAAATTGGGCTTTTTTGGATTTTGGGGGTGGGCACTGCATGGAAGTGGGTAATCGGAGGGCATTTTATCACTGAATATTGAATATTTCACTTGCTCCACAGAACGTGTCCTGAAAATTTGGCGGTTCTACGGTGATATCTCACCTCCCCCATGAATACCCCAAATGGGTCGATTTTGGGAACTTGGGGGGGGGGTTTGCATGAAAATGAGGGCCCAGAACATAATTTTTATTGACCAATTTCGATTTGTTTTGCCATCCGGACCATCTGCACAAATTTTGGCAAAATGTTTTTGGCACACCCTGTAGATTTGCTTCAAATTTCAAATGAATGTTGGAAAAGAAGCGGACCTTTCTCAGGAATACGCATTGTCGAATTCTTTATTTTTGTCAATGAATGAATGGTTTCAAAAAGGCAGAGCAGTTGCAATGTATTCGTACTTTTGGATCAGCCCACGTTTGTGAGAGACATTGTCTCTCACACTGCTCCAGACAATGCACTGCTTGGTGGCTGGCATCCCTCTGTCGATTTGTCAGACAACATTGCCCTAGTTTGTGGATGACGACAACCCTTTCAGGTTCATCTCATCACACATCATTTGAGGGGGGTTGGGGTCAGAAAAATGAATACATTATTTTTGGATTTCACTTTTTGATGTCACCAAATAGTACGTTTTCGAAGAAAGGTAAAAATTTGCACTCTTACTGAAAATAATGCTGATCTTCTGGATGACAAGAGCCAGAATTGTTGATTTTTAACTCCTTCACCAAGTTTTGACCTATTCTTAACCAAACATGTCTTACGCTCATGCTGAAAATTATCAATGCATGTGCACCACGAATGGGAAACACGTTTGACAAAATATCACAAATGGGCCGCTAACCGTTCGTAAAAGTTGAAGAATGTGACGCTTCTACCCCATAAATGTGGGGCTTTTTCAAGCACAAGAAAGAAGAGATCGACTGGGCTCAACATCAGCATCCAGCGGTCGATCTCTCTGTTCTTGTGCTTGAAAAAGCCCCACGTTTGCAGGGGCGAAACGTCACATCCTTCAACTTTTACGAACAACGGCCCATGTGTTATTTTGCCGACGCTGAAAATGACAGAAATGCATCACTATTTTCCATGAATTTTGAGTTAAATCTAAAAAACTGGCTCTGCCAGTCAAAAAAGGACTCATTTCGGCATGCTCTGGTTGAGTTGGCAAAAATCTTTAATCTTTAAAAATAAAATCTTTAAAAAACTTTTTTTTCCAGAACTTTAGTTCCAAGTTGCATCATTTCACTTTTCAAAAACACCACCAGTTGTTTTTCGACCAACTCAGCTTCGATGAACCTCGGCATTCTCTTTAAAGATCTCTTGGCAATTTCGAAGAGAAGCTCTCTGGTCAGAGATACTCATTTGTCCGAAACTGGGACCTCTGTACAGAAGCAGAAGGTGGACATGCATAGACAGTTCCTTTTGTGAGTCATCTCAAATGGCAATGTGCATAAATGTCTTGCTTTTTTGGCAAACTCATCGGCATCGCTATTCTTTGAACTGGAGATTTCCTTTTTTGAGCATGTTTGAAAAAACACTTCGACAGATTTGGGAACTCATGCAGCACTGCGTTCATGCTAGTTTTCGCTTCGTCACACGCAGATCCCTCTTATTCTTGGCTGACAACAACAAAGAGGTCACTTCTGATTTGTTCGAAAGGGCAAAATGCCTGCGAGGAATTGCTTTTTGCCATTTCTCAAAAAGTTCAGGGCTTTTTTAGAGGGTAAAACTGATTTTGGACTCCAACTGATCGCATCCGGAGGAACATCCTGACAGGCACAAAACAGGAAGGCATTTCGACTCAGATCGTCCACCATCAAAAGTCGAAGCAACAGAAATGCAGGAACTTGTACGACAGACTGGTGACAGACCACGACCAAGATGCCTTCAGAGACTGTCCAGGCAGTACATCATGATTGGATGAGGCAGCAGCAAGATGGAATTGTTGTCCTGTGTACCGCAACATCGCTCACTTCAGCTGGGATAGGTCGGGGGGAATTTTCGAGAAATGGAAATTGTGCTCATCTCTGATCAGCGTCGAAAGCTTGCTTTTGAAAACAACAAAATGGTTGGTAACAGAAGTTTAATGGCAGCTCACAAACAACATTCTGACAAAGTATACAAACAAAACAGCATCCTCCTATGTCATGTTCTTTAACTTCTAAGATCCCCGGGTCTCCACTCGATTTCGGAAGAAAAAAATAAGGACATGTCAAAGTAAGACATTTGAAAATTTGGTTATCCAAATCTTCAAGTGTCCGTCAGCAGGTTTCCTCTTCTACGCCTGTGCCTTTCAACACCAATGAAATTATGCATACTTGTATGCATACAAGAATCACATAATCTGAAAATTTTATTCAAAATGACATTTTGTCCATTTCTCAGTTTTGGCCAGTTTGGTTCAATTCTCAGTTTTCATTACAGGATTGGATGAAAACTACTCTGCTCTTTGATCAAAAAAGGACAAATAAGGATCTTTTGCCAAAAATTACAATCTGAGAAATCAGGCATTTTGTGCAGGCAGAGTGCATTTAAGGACAAATACGGAGTGGGGGCCCTGACATCTTGACTGGACCCAAAAAAGAAAAAAAAAGCTGCTCTGTATAGTAGCGGCGGAAAAAGATTACTCATGCATGTGTTTTTCCCATTTGATTGTTGCCTCCGAAACTTTTTTTTTCTTTCTTTTTACTCTTATGCAGTTGGTAGAAATTAAAGTGCCAGATTGCAACAGAGCATTCTAGAGATGTCAGATTTTGACATATAGGTGATGAAAGAGGATCTTTAATTTCTTCAGCATGGAGTTTTTGCAAAAATCTCAAGAATGGAAATTTTTCACATGTATGACAGTATGAGTAATCTTTTTCCGCCGCCACTATACATGGTTGGCCAATATGATTTTCAAAAGGCCCACACCCTCGTTTCATTTGAAGAAAGACTGCTTTCAAGTTTGCTCAGATGAGAAGGATTCATGCAACAGTGAAAGCAAATCGCACTCTCTCTTTTGTTGGGAGAAGCATGCGTTCCTCCTCCCAATCATTGAATATGCTGGGGCTGTTTGGG
>JASGXE010010947.1:0-30906 GCA_030068105.1 Sinentomon sp. SZTP_YWyxl | reverse complement strand
CCAAAAGAGGACAGCACGACTTAGCTGAGAGTATAGTGCCTTTCCAAAAAAACCTGTTACATATACCGGGGGAATGGGAGATGATGATTTCCATTTGCAAAATACTTGTCATACATATGGAGACGTAATGGAAGGTGATTTGCTTTTGCCAATATGTGTTAAAGTATTTTGCAAAAGGAAATCATTATCTCCCATTCCCCATGTACCTATATGTAACAGGTTTTTTGCAACGTCCTGTACAGTTTACTGTCCGGTCCGGGGCATCGATTGTTCTTTGTGAGTGTGCACCGTTCCGACTTGATGACGTTTCCGTATGATTTGTATCTCCAAGCCAGCAGGGGGATTTTCTGGGGAGCCTAGTTACTATATCATGGTTGCTGCTGTTTTGAAAAATCGGAATTCCCTGAGTTTTCCAGAAGGATTCTCAGTTTTTTCCAGGTTTTTTTTCCAGAGTTTTATCCGAGGACAAGACAAAAATGGGAGGGTGCAGACAAAAATTGCAAGACAAGAATGTTCTTCAGGTGTCATCGTAGGACATTTTAAAAAAATGTAAACTAAAAAAAAATGTTATGAAATTCTGTTTTCAATTTTTTGGCTGGTTTTTCTGGAAATTTTCAGTTTTCCAGGGTTTTTTCCAAAAATCCCTGAGTTTTCCAGGTTTTCCAGGGTGCGAAAAAAATTCCCTGAGTATTCCAGGTTTTCCAGGTTGGTAGTAACCATGTATATGTACAGGTCTTTCAAAAGACTCTTAGGTCTTTCAAAAGACTCTTAGGCAGCACAGAACGAGTGCAATGCAGTTTTGAGGCAACAGACAGCGGGAGTTCGCTGTTGCCTCAGGACAGGGTGTACACACAACACAATCTGGATCTGAAAAATGTGAAATTTAAATCAACGTTAAAAACAACTGCAAAACTGAAATTAACCGGGGCTTAAGAGACTTTTAAAGATCCAATGCTCTTCGTTGAGAGCACTGTGTAACACTACGAGCCACTTGTCTAATCAGCATGGTGAATGATTAAGACCTGTTTACACTTCAGGAAATCCCCATGGCTGGTTCCAAGTGCCACCATGCTAAAACTCAACTAGGGCCATTGGTAATCTTCCATGAGTGGAGGCCAGGAGCCTGTGTCCTTAGGCATAGCTTTTTTATTTCTACCAGCCTAAGCTGGAACCAGAGTTGGTCGGTTGAAGAGCGCCTCGCCGGAGGTAGGGGGAAACCCAATCAGTGAGAAACAGATAAGAAGCCCCCTCCTTACAGCCTATAATAGGAGCTGCGGGCCAAATAAAGAGAGGATGTTATGGAAGGGAATCTGCAAGGTAATCCTTTTGCCATATCCTCTCATCTGTCGTCTGCCACATGCCAACAGCACTGGAATTGATGTGCCGCAGACATGCCAGAGGAGAATGTCCCAGACGGAGCCAGGCATCATGCTGCCATTGGAATCTAGCTGTGGGACACATGCCTTGCGTTGAGTTGGAGTGGGCTATGTTAGGGTTACAAGTTAGGTTGGTTAGGTTTCGACAGGAGCTGGGTATTTGCCCGGTGGCCACATGTCCGGGAGGCGGTTTTACAAACCCTGCAGTGATTTTAGATGGCAGAGCGTTTGGTGCAAGAATGCTCGACTGAGGCCCTGTTTTCGCAAGAAAGAAAAATAATTTTTTTCTTTCCTAAAGCTATCTAACCTGACCTAACCCTGTCCCCTCTCGGAAAAAACAATGCTCGGTGGGAGCCCCGGTGCCATCTAAAGTCGCGGCAGAGTCTATCTAAACTGGCGTCCGGGAGCTCCCGAAAAGACCCATCAAATATCCATCCCGAGGGGCTGTGAGATTGTTCGGCTCTGGGGCAACATCGTGGATAGTGGGCCCTCATGTCGAAAACTTTGATCACGGCAAAAAGGAGGAAGCACCAGCTAATGGGCTGACATGGTGTTCAGCGGTTCGCGAATTAATTCCAAGAAAGAATGGCGAAAGGGGCCACTTTTAGTGCAAAAATGTAGTTCTCTGACCCCGGGGAGATTTGGATGAGGTTTTACAAATACTGCGGCATAAATTGTCCCACCGCTGAAGAAAAAAGTGACGTCGGGTCATAGTTTATGCCGCAGAATGAGGAAGACCACAACCAAATCTCCCCAGGGTAAGTTTCAGGAATGTGCTAGCGAAAATCTGCCAGATTCACGCCTTTATTTAACTTGTGATGTGCCATTATCAAAAGAAAAATTTCAATCTTGCAGAAATTTAGGCCGTGCCGGATGGCTCAAATTCGACGTATCTCAGCACCGGGGGGGGGGGGGGAATATCTGTATTGTTGGGGTTTCGCACTTTTTAGAGCCACGAAAAATGACCGGAAACAATTGGCAAAACAACAGAACGAACAAACCTTTTCGGCCACATCCCTGACGGAAGAAACAGACGTCCCGTAGAGGTTATCATTGAATTGACCGGCTTCAATGAACAAGTGATTCTGAATGTCCTTCTCCATTTGCTCACGGGAGGCAACAAAATGATAATCGTGGCCGTCGACCTCGTGCTCACGTCTCGGTCGTGTCGTATCTGTGGATGTACGAACAATGGGAAAATTAATTTCTATGCAAATGGTGTCACTCGAGGAAGGGTTCTAGGTTGTCCACTTGGCATGAAAATTGCCAAAAAAGTCAGAAAAAATTAAACATTTAGAAAACGTGTCAAAAATTTCAAAAAAAATTAAAATGATTTGAAAATGTGAATAAAAAATCAAAAGCTCGAGATGTTTTCAGAAATGCCAAAAAAATTTCCAAACATGAAAAATTCAAAAAAATTATGGGTAATCAAATAAAAATTTGAATCAATCAAAATAGGTAATCAATCAAATATAAAAAATTGAAAATTAAAAATGTGTGGTGTTGAAAATGACTCGCGCCTCTCGGACCTGGGCAAAAACAAAATTCATGTTTCGCATCCCATTGAAGTGGTAAGTTTTTCAGGTTTGTCAAAATGTTTTGTCCCTGACCCAGTTCCAGTAGGCGTCAGGTGTAGGCGATTGGAATTTTGGGTGTAGGCGATCTGCGAGGGGCGCCCAATATATAATGAGAACTTCACCGAAATTTGTATTTGAAATGAATTTTTCCACATTGGCTTCTAACTTTCGATTCGTTTTAAGGTGCTTTGGTGAATTTCGAGGCTTTTCCGATGCAGAATTCGCATTCCATTGCAAGTTTAAAAACATGAGGGATATGGGTGTAAGATTCAATTCAGAAAAGACTTGTTCCACCACACCAAAGCACGGGAGCACCAAAATCATGTTCTTGCGACAACTGTGCAGAAATATGGCTCAAATGTGAAGTATGTGTGGTGCCAGGACTTGTGTCTCAAGACCTTGGCTTGGAGAATCTTCTTGTTTCCCATCTTTTCACACCTGTCAAATCAGCTGCATTGCATCTGCTTGATACTTTTTTGAAATGACCATAAAATCAAAAATGTGCATGGCATTTTTCTAAAAATCACCCAAGCACCTTAAAACGAGTCGAGGTTTGACAGCAAAGTGGAAAAATTGTTTCAAATGCAAATTTCGGTGCAATTCTCTTTATTTATTGGGTGCCCTTTGTATGCCTCAAAATGTTTGTACCCAGCGTTCACTACAGTTTCAATACTCTGAATGAAAAATGTTGAAAATGCAAAAAATGCCAAATAAAATTTTCAATACAGACTTACGTGGCACGCAGCTACCAAATCTGTCCGGGTATTCCGTAATCAGGTCATCGTTTATCCTGTCCTTTAGAGGTCCAAGAATGACAACTGGTCTTGCGTAAGTAATTGTGTGCTGTTGAACAGGATCGTAACTCAAAACAAGATCTTCATTGACTGGAAGAGCAGTAATTGGTGGGGAAAGAAATACAGCAAAAAATAACTGTGAACACAGGCATGTAAGGAAATTTGGCAAAAAAAATAAAAAAAAAAATCATTTATCATAAGCCGCATTACCCATCACCAGTCACTCCCCCTCCCCCACAACTCGTCGGGTCCTTTTTATTTGTAAAAACCAGCTTTGTTTGGTTGCACATAGCACCGCGTTGGAGCGAAAAATATAGAAGAATCTCGCCGAGTTTGGAGGGAAAATCTAGCCTGAAGACCAGATAAAAAACCCTTCTTGCAGTCGCGGAGACTTGCCGGCCAAATAAAAAACGCCATGGACAAATTGAAGGGAGGTAAGTGCAAACAGAGAATTGAATTCTGTTGAAGGCCGGCCCTCGGGCTCTAGTGTGCCCAAAACAGTTCCTCGCTGATACAGAAAAATGAAGAATATAGTTGAACAACAATGGGTTTATAATGGAAAATTGCAGGAGTGGAAATCAAAGTTTCTTGAATTTGTCCACGGCGAAAAGGGCTTCGAAGGCAGTCTTCACAAGTCTTCACAAGTATATCCTTTTACCAAACCCCTTCGTCTGGCTTTTGCCACATGCCAGCAGTTAACTGAAGAACTAATCCAACAGACGGATGCATCTTTCAATGCAACAATGGAAAAGAAATAAGCGTTGTGCATATAGAAATTAAATTTTCACAACAGAAATCTATCCACTGAATTGGCTCTATTGAATTGAACCTGAGGGTGATTAGCAATGAGGAATACGACCGATTTCGTTGGTGAACTGGCTTTCAATTTCGATATCCTTGTCGTTTCCAAATGACGGATATTCTGTACGGTTCTCTACGTTTTGCAAAACCACCCAATTCTGGGGTTCCCACAACTTTTTGAGTTTTCATTTCCCTGACTTTTGTCAACCCATTTCCCTGACTTTCCCTGACCTTTGCCGAGCCATTTCCTGACCAAACTGAAGGAAAATGTAGCTTCCAAAACACCAAAATTAAGTGTTGCTTCAAAGCCCACCGCAGGCGTTACGGTGTCTGAGGCAGGAAGAAATTTACAAATTTAAGTGTTCATTTTGACCTCAAAATTTCATTTCTAGATCATTTTCAGGCTCACGGGATCCTGCTGATCCATCTGAACCTTTGCAATTTTCCCTGACTTTTAGCACATTTTTGGTCATTTCCCTGACTTTTGATGTGATTCCCTGACTTTCCCTGACCTTCCCTGACTTTCCCTGACTGTGGGAACCCTGTGTTTAGACGAGACTCGCCGATATTCTCATCTTGATGACGAATGCACGATTATTCCAAAACGTTTCCGCGACTCGCCGATAAAAATTACCGAAACCATCACTATCACCAAGGGTTACCTAATCTTTGTGCAATTTTCGTAGCCAAAGAACAATAACCACAATGTCTGTTCAATTCCCTCGCTCCCTCCACCAGTAACAACTTCTTTGACATCGAGAAAGTGTGCCCAGTAATTTTCCCCTGCAATTTTCTGTCTGCCATTTTTGTCATTTTCTGCCTTTTTCCAGGATATTCTGGGACTTGAAGGATTTCCAAAAACACAGGCTAGCGTGATGCAAATACGGATTGAGAGCCCCAACAGAGAAAAACCGTTTCTTGCCCTTGTCGAGCGAAAGATGGAAAGGAGTCCTAGCAAAAAAAAAAAGAGCAGACGAAAACGGAATCAGGTGAAATGAAATTGAAACCAGACGCAGTCTCCGGTCTACCTTACCTTCGCTCTTTGTGATATCGCCTGTTGAACCAATGATGTATTCTGAAAAATAAGATGGGATGTGTGGTTGAAACGAGATTCAGGAATCCAGAGTGCCCATTGCTTTCTGGAATTCCATTTCCAGAACATTTTTTTTTACAAAGGTAGGTGATTGGTTGGTTGCGGTTCTTGCCAACACTTCACGTGCAAGTACACTGGAGATGGCGATTGCTGTTGTTGGAAAAATTCCCTCAAAAGTCAAACAAAAAAGTGTATAGTGGGCGGCGGAAAAAGATAACTCATACAGGTGTTTTTCCCATTTAACTGTTGCCTCCGAAATTTTTTTTTCTTTCTTTTTATTCTTATGCATTTGGTAGAAATTAAAGTGCCAAGTTGCAACGGAGCTTTCTAGAGGTGTCAGATTTTGACATAAGTGATGAAAGAGGATCTTTTATTTCTACAGCATGGAGTTTTTGCTAAAATCTCAAGAATGGAAATTTTTCACATGTATGGGTAATCTTTTTCCGCCGCCAGTATACACCCTTCCTTCCAGAGTACATCGGCGTTAAAACAAATTCCGTTGACTTTCACTTGAAACAAACTCTCTACTACCCCCTAACACAATCCTGATGCAGACAATTTGAAAGCGAAAAGTGATCGAAATAACCGCAAACAAATCTACGCAAATAGAAGAAAATAGGTACCTCGTACACAATCACTGATCTCCTCAAGCATCCCAGGAAATCGCAGAAACATTTCCGACAGGGAAGAAATGGAAGGAAAACAAACAGTGATGCAAAAGCCATGACAAATTTCATTTCCACTCACCATCCTCTGAGCTATCTTCCGATCTTTCATCTCTGCTCTTCATGAATGGAAACTTCCGACTGAAAGAGAAATTCCGCTTCTTCCGTTCCAATGTTGACGTCTGGAAAGAATACCAATACAAGTGGGTAGTAGTTCGGAATACCTGCCGACATTGGACTGGACGAGTTGGCACCCTTGCTCTGCGGTATAACAAAAACTAACCCAATCCAAACCTAACCTCCTAACCTAACCTTGTCCTATCCTATTTAGGCGACGAGCGCGTGAAACTTGTTCAGAGCAGCATTTTTTGAAATGTCAGCCGGTATTCTGAACTGCGACCTACAAATGGAAATGGTAAAAACAAAGTAGCCTAGAGATTGAGGCAAATTTCAGGTGAGTACAGAATGAAAATCAATAATGGGAGCCATGCTGTTCCACCACTGAGAGAGAAATTCCTTTCCAATGTTGGCATTTGGAAAGGTGCCTTACAAATGGAAATGGTAGAAATGGGTGGTCCAATAGGGAGAGAGCAATTTCTGTCGAGTGCAATGGAAAAAAAATAACGTACCCATCAATTGACCCTACTTTGCAAGAAATTCCTTCCTTCCTTTCCAATGTTGACATTTGGAAAGGTACACATCTTACAAATGGAGATGGTAGAAAAATAGGCACAATAAAGATACATAGGGGCAAATTTCATGATAATACAGTGGAAAAATCAATAATGTACCCATCATGTACCCTACTATGGGAGAAATTCTGCTTGGACATCTTCAATTTGGCTAATCTTTGGCCAGAATATTGCCATGTAAGATCTTAAAGTGGCTGCAAAGTTTCATCATGGGATCGTTCATCATGGGTTTTAACGTTATGGGAAATAATAATAGGTACCATTATTTCCTGTGCCGGATCTGCAATTTTCAGTGGTTTTTTTGCAAAAAAATAAACATACAGAGTTTCCAAAAACTAAAGTCACTTGACAACCCCAGAAAAGTGCATTTCAGTATTGAAGTAACTCTGGAAGTTTGGAGTGGAGTTTGTTCCAATTCGAACAGATAACACCTGCAGCAGGCAGCCTACCCAATCGGAACGTGAAATCTGTGGAAATAGCCCCACAAGAGAAGATGGAAAACTACAAAAATAGCAGGGGTTGTCAAGTGACTTTTGGGAAACCCCGTATATGTATGTACCCTCTACCTCAAAACTAGACATGGCAGGAGATGAAAATTGGCAGTTTTCCTACACTTGTGGGGTTCAACATTCATGTAAAATTTTCAGCAAAATCTAAGAATTTGAAGCTTTTTGGGAAAATGGTTGATTTGATAATAATGAAATTACACCTCCCTACCTACTCAAGCATGCTCACGTTCCCTCCCCCTCCCTACCTTCTCAAGCATGCTTCCTCCTTTCCCCTGGAACTTGACACTCCTGTCTCGTGCCTTCTGCTTCCTCTCCCATCTCTTCTTTGATGGAATTATTCCAAGTCCTTCCTCCTCTCCGGAAGCAAGGATCCTCTTGGCCTGCCACCATTCATCATCACTGGCGTTGGTCACGTGGAGGATGTCCCCGAATTTGAACGGGAGGCCACGACTCGGCAGGCCGTCATCCTTTCCCGGATCGTAATCGAAGAGGGCTCTGGAGAAGAAGAAGTAAAATGAACGAAATTCATCTTCAAGGAAGCATAATTTTGAAACGAAACTAACCACACGCACAGACTCTTTCGACAGGCATGGTACAACAAAGTAAAGCCTGAATGGACCGAGAGCCAAGTCTGATCTCTGAAATAGGACTTGGAGCCAGTCAGTTCTTAGTTTATAGGACTTGGAGCCCAGTCCACTCTTTGTAATTAGGACTCGGATCACAGTCCGTTCTCTGTAAATAGGCATCAATCAGCGCACAGTCCGTTCTCGTAAATAGGAATCAGCGCACAGTCCGTTCTCTACAAATAGGAATCAGCGCACAGTCCGTTCTCTACAAATAGGAATCAGCGCACAGTCCGTTCTCTACAAATAGGAATCAGCGCACAGTCCGTTCTCTGTAAATAGGAATCAGCGCACAGTCCGTTCTCTGTAAATAGGAATCAGCGCACAGTCCGTTCTCTGTAAATAGGATTCGGAGCCCATTCAGGTTTTTGCCATTAGGACTGCAGCTAAGTCCAATCTCCGTGAACAGGACTCATGCCATTCGTTTGCTGCAACTAGGACTCTGAGTCCAGTCCATTCTTTGAAATCAGGTCACAGAGACCAGTCCATTCTTTTGAAATAGGACTCTGAGCCCAATCCATCCCTTGTAAATGGGACTCGGAACCCAGTCCGTCCTTTTGTAAATATGACTCGCAGGCCAGTCCGTCCTTTGTAAACAGGACTTCCGAGAGCCCAACCATTCTTTGTACTCAATTGCGACTTGGAGGCCAGAGTGTTCTTTGTGAATATTGTGTGAACGCACAACAATCACTTGCTCAATCGGACTGCAAACCGGTTCCAGCCTGCTTAAAAAATTCTGGAATTTAGGGTTCACTTTAGATGCAATGTTCGTGATCTGAAGGTCAAATTTCCCACCAGGGCAAACCAAAAACACATACCGAGGAGGGGACACACTTCTCTGCAGGAGGCATGTCCCCCCTGCCCAAAAAAAACGACGACCCTGGGAAAGGTCAAGCAAGCTACCTATCTACTAACCTGACGTAGAGTGATCTCTTTTGTGAGGTCCTCAGCAGTGTTCCTCCTCCAGACATCATCTGTTGTTTCAGGTCGTGGATCTTTGCTTCAAATTTGTTGTAGTCTTCCGGTCTGTATTGAGCTACAATTTCAACGGTGTGGGTTGCACTCTACAAAATATGATTACGAGAACAGATAAGGAAATAGTCATCGTAAGCATGAATCTTAGTTTTCACAAATTACAATCCTAAATTGTTAATGTCAATCTCAGTTTTTACGAGTGGAAAAAAAAATTTACGACAATCTTAGTTTTTGCGAATGACAATCTTTGGTTTTTACGAATCATAACTCACAACCTTAGTTTTTACGAATTACATCAGTTTCCACGAATGACAATCTTCATTTTTGCGAAAGATAAAGTTACTTTTTTTACAAAATGACTGTCAGTTTTTACCTGTGTATCAGTTTTCGCAAATGGCAATCTCAGTTTTTTACGAATGACAATCCGAGCTTTTCGTGAATCACAATCTTGGTTTACAAATGGCAATCTAAAGTTTTACGAATGACAATCTTAATTTTTATGAATGACAATGAGTTTTTACGAATGACAATCTCAATTTTTACGAATGACAATCTTAGTTTTTTCCAAATGACAATCTCAGCTTTTACGAATGACAATTGGAGCAATTTGTGAATAGCAATCTTAATTTTTACAAATGGTAATCTTAGGTTTTACGAATGACAGTCTAAATTTTTTGAATGACATCAGTTTTACCAATGACAATCTCAGTTTTTTCGAATGGCAATCCGAGTTTTCAAGGAACAATAATCTTGTTTTTACGGCATGTTTTATGGCAATCTTAGCTTTTACGAATGACCTTGTTTTTACTCATGACACTTTTAGATTTTACAAATAAGTCCCTTACCTTCAGTGTCTGCGCAGCTTGCTCGTGCGTCGCATGCCGCAAGTCAACGCCGTTGACACTGACAATTTGGTCGCCACGTTTCAGCTGACCACTGAGGTCTGCCGCTCCACCTGCCAACACGAATGACACAAATATGCCCTCCCCGTCTTCACCACCAACAATGTTGAATCCAAGACCAGACGAACCACGCACCAACGTTATGTTCCGCGGTTCCCTGTTGAGAGAATGAGTAATTATAAAAATTAGCACATTGGTTTGCGAAGCAAACTACAAGGCAATCGATAGAGGGAATGGCAGAATCCAGCAGGGTTGTTGCATCTTGAAATCACTTTTGCCAGACAAGTTTGATGACTGGGTACTTCGGGCCAGGGCAACTGCTCCAGCACCCACACCGATCCCGGCTGAAGCCAAACTGTCCATACTGAAGCCACAACCGTCAGGGCACCAATTTGCAGAAACATTGATGCGATGAATGGTGCTTTTTGTGTTATTATTAGGTACCTGCCAAGCCTCTGCATCGGACCTGGAGCAAGGTGTCTTTTAACGTGCACAGTGCGATGCTGCACATGGGACCTCCTTATTAAAGTACCATCTAAAGAATCAACAGAATAACCATTCCTTCCAACCTCATTTACCATGCCTCACCCGTTGGAGGATTCACCGATTTTGCCCTGACTTGGGATCGAACTCGAACCGACTTGGTATGACACTGACACTCTAACCTTTGCACCATGAGGACCAGACAATACAACGGTAGTGTGAGGAATCCTCTGTTGGGAGAGTGCAAGGCGTCCTCTGTTGGGAGATTATGAGGCATACTGTGTTGGGAGATAATGAATGATGTATCCGCGTCTCCAAAACGAATGAGGTTGTAAGTGTAATGAACTAGCCTCAAGCGTCCCGGGACTTTTTCTCCCCCGCTGTAAAAGACTTTGTGAAAGACTTGAAGGTACCTGAAACCACCTGGAACCCAAAACACTCGTGAATCGGCTGACCACAGACATAAACTCATCCAGCCTCGTTTCCTCCCGAAACAGTACACAGAATGTTATACTCAGGAACCAGAAACCCACCGATAATTGATTCATTACATTTTCACAGTGAAATCTGATGCCAGACTGATGAGTATATTGAGGGAAATATGAAACCAGGGAAAGTATGCAGGCTGGCCAAGTCGGAATAAATTTAAAAGTGAGTAACCAGTGCTAGTCTTCACTCGGTGGCGACCGAGTCCAGTTTTCAAAAAAAAAAAAAAAAAACAGGAAAAAGCAACAAGAACAGGAAGTATAGTGGTTGCGGAATTAATGTACCCACACATGTGTTTTTCCCACTTAACTGTTGCCTCTGAAACTTTTTTTCTTTCTTTTTTATTCTTTTGCGGGCGGTGGAAATTGAAGTGCCAGATTTCAACAAAGCGTTCTAGAGACGTCAGATTTTCACCACGGTTACAAAAGAGGATCTTTAATTTCTGCAACATAGAATTTTTACCAAAATCTGAACGGTTGCAATTTTTTACATGCATGAGTACCTACATTAATTCCGCCGCCGCTATACCACCTAAGTTTCAACTGAACGGCAGCTAAATCAATAACCAGGCAAGAAATATGGAAATGGTATAGGCCCCTACGTAAATGGCCAATTGCAAACTTCGTCACGGTAAACAATTAGGTAGGTACCTGATTTAAGGCAATGGTCAGATCAGTGCTCAAAGTGTGTGGGAGCTCTCGGAGCGTGCGCTCCTGCCCGCCCTAAGGGTGTGGGAGTGCAGCTCCCACATGACCTGAATCCCCTGCGCTCCCACAAATGTGAAAACTGTGCAAAAGCGCTCCCACGGGGCTCCCACTTGGAGCTGTTTCGTGTCCTTTCCAATGGGTGAAGTGCCCTGCTTGAAGGGCGAAGTGCCCTCCCTCCTTGAAGGACGATGTGTCCTTCTTTTTTTGGTTCGTGCCCTTTTTCGAAAAAGCGCTCCTGCCCTTTTTTCGGGACACTTTGAGCACTGGGTCAGATCGGATGTAAAGCTTTGCTGACGACGTTGCGACCCCTGGACTGGAGTCCTTCTCAAGTGATGATGTGATGTTCGCTGCAGCGGTGTTTTGCGAGTTGCACAACACCAGCTGCAGCGAACATATCGCATCATCAGACTTTAGAAAACGCTAGTGCAGAACATGTCGCATCAGACTTGAGAAAACGGCATCAGCAACATATGACATCCGATTGGACAATTGCCTCAAATTAGGTAATTGTTAAAGAAAGTTGCATTCAAGCGCCATTCCAGGGTAAGCCAGCATCTTTAACTGATCAACATTCAAAACTCAGAGCTCAAGTCCAGCCAGGACGGTTAAGTCTTCTGGAGCCGCCATTTTGTTTATTTTCTATTATTGGCCAGGTCCAGGCTTTTGGGCTTTTTGCATTGGAGACAGTTCTTCCAGAAGACTTAACCGTCCTGGCTGGACTTGAGCTCTGAGTTTTGAATGTTGATCAGTTAAAGATGCTGGCTTACCCTGGAATGGCGCTTGAATGCAACTTTCTTTAATTATGTTCCCCGGCAGAGGGTTTTCTGCTTTTATTTTGGTTGATCCGATCCCAGAGAGTGCAGTTGTGTCTTGCCACCGCCATCGGCCCCCTCTCATGTGGCAACTGATGAAGGTTGAGAGGGATAGACAGAAACAAAAATGTGTTCTTTGGGGAATTTGATCAGCCGCCATTTTGTTTATTTTCTAGGTAATTGTTCATAGTTGGTATTTGCAAAACGGATCGTGGTGACATGACATGCTAATTTTTGCAAGTAGATTCCAAATTCCTGGATTTCCTACATTTTTCAAGTGGTGGCAACGACCTGCAATGCCGAACGAACTAACCTGGAGATATCTTCAGCACTGACGGCTGCCGTTGGCACTGCTTTTGGTGTCGTACTTCTCAACGGTAGTGTCGCAGATGTGTCGTAATGAGTTGCTTCGTATGGTTCAGCAGTAGGATGGGCTACTTCAGAAAGAGGGAGAGCTAGGATGGGGAGAGAAAACGTTCGAATAAAATGATCCACAGATCAACGAACTGTGAACCTTGGGATGGAAACTTGGAGATATGTATGACGTAAGGTGCCACCCAGGGCTGCAAAAAGCCGTTTGGAGCCCCGGAGCATGGATTTTGGAGCCTGGTCAAATTTTGGCTGAAGAGCTTTTTTTTTGCTCGCCAGCCCGTTTCGATCCCGGTCGAACATTCAAAAGTTTCGCCCCACTTGCGAATCTTTTTTTTTGCTCGGTCGGCCCACAACGGTCCCGGGAGCATTGCTCCAGTGCTCCCGACGTTTTGCAGCCCTGGGGCCACCCATAGCAGATGGATTCGATTCTATCTCCATATCGGAAGTGGAGTCAAAGGTTCGCATGCATAACGCATCCGTTTTCAAGACAAGGCTGGTTTTCATGACTAGTTTTTTTTTTATCTGTAATGTAATCCCGATTGAGCTCCTGGCAGGGAGTTTGAAAGACGGAGTCGCTAAAAAGTCAGAGCCATCAAACAAGGACACGGACGCTACCGGAGAACAATTTTCAGGATTTCTTGCATAAAATGGTCAAATTCTGGTTTTTTTTAGGTTTTTTCAGTTTTTCAAGGATTTCAGAGGTTTTTTTTCTTTCAAGATTTTTTCAAGGTTTTTTCAAAGTTTTTCAGGGTTTTAAAACATTTTTAGGCAACCAAAGGTTTTAAAACCTTTTTCAGACATTGTTCATTTTTTAGTGTTTTACGGTTTTTTAAGGTTCAAAAACCTTTTTTTTCAACCCCAAGGCTTTTTCAGTTTTTCAAGTTTTTTTAAGTTTTTCATGGTTTTTTCTTAGTTTTTTTTAAAGGTTTTAACGAGCACAGAACATAACGAAAAGACTTACAGCCAAACCGTTCGTAAAGATTTAGTAGCGACGTTTCGCCCCCTCAACGTGGGGCTTCCTCAGGCTGCACCGGCGAGTGCGCAACTGAGGAAGCTCCACGTTGAGGGGGCGAAACGTCGCTACTAAATCTTTACGAACGGTTTGGCTGTAAGTCTTTTCGTTATGTTCTGTGATATAAGAACAGTAAGTAGGTACATGGTGCCAACTTACGTGGTGTTACAGCAAAATTAGGAGACGATGAAATTGGCATGTCAGGAAGTGGACTGCCACGTGGAGTGGTCTTCGAGATGATCAAGATCACTTTGTCCAACGTCTTCTTCAACGTGGCCACTGCCTCTTCGTGGGTCACATTCTCAAGGTTCTTCTCACCACCCTGTAGGAAGGGATGCAACGTAGTCGGGGAATAGGGAGAACAATTACCTTAAGTAAAACAGTGTGACGTACTTAGGCGTTACTTTCACAAAAACTTTGAGTTGGGGTAACATGTTGAAAATGTTGTTGGCAAAGCAAACTCAGCACTGTTTTTTGTCAGGCGTGCGTTTTCTAAGGCCAGTAAAATTGTTACAGAAAAGGAATATTTTGCCCTGGTTTGCTCTCTGCTAGAATATGCATCTGCTGCTTGGGATCCCGATCATCTGATTGAGGTTGAAAAGCTGGAGAGGGTACAAAGACGGGCCTCACGTTTTGTGACATTCATTCTCCAGTAGTGTCACCAAGTTGCTGTCTTTTCTTGGTTGGGGCTCCTTGGCCAAGCGCAGGAAGGCCTCCCGCTCGGTGGGTCTTTTCAAGGGACTAAACAAAGTTTAAGATGCTCAAGTATCAAGGAAAGCTTGTTACCTCCTGGTTACTGTAGTCGACATGACCATGCTTTCAAGTTACAATTTAGACCTGTCTGTAAGGATGTTGGAAAGTTTTCCTTTGTTGCAAGAACAGTGCGAGAGTGGAACTCCTTGGATGCAAAAACTTTTGGAAATGATAATGACATCAGTTCAAACACTTTCAGAAACAATATTCTGTATGGCCCACCAAGTGTTTGTCATTACAGTAGCGTTAATTCTCCTATCTAACTTTCTAGTGTGTGTTCTTTTTTTTTTTTTTTTTTTTTATATTTGTATTTGTGTGACATGGCTGTCAAGCCTATTATTGAATTTCCTGATAATTTGCACCGAACTGTGCCCGGCAAATTAATTTCAATAATAATAATAATAACAAGAACAAAAAAACAATAATTATTACAGTTAGGTTAGCAATATGATAAAAAAAGAGGACGGGGAAAGCTGCAAAGGGTGGTTTTGGCAACTGCTCACCATAGGTGACGGAAACTTGAAGAAACGGAACTATCACAATCACAAGACAATTTCTGGTTAGGCCGTTTGTAAGGGGGTGACAAAATTGCATAATCGCAGGGAAAGATTTTCAGAAAAAAGCTGTGCTCTTGGCCGTGCAATTATGCACCCCCTTTGCACCACCATGCGGCACATCAGGGTGTGCCTCTTCTGTCGGGAAGTCGGTTAGGTCAGGTTAGATCGGTTTAGTTGCTTTGGTTGTTAGGTTTGGTTAAGTTAGTGTTCTCTGCATAGTGAAATTGAAATCTAACTTTGAACAACCTGCATCTCACCCAACCCAATCTGCAGGAATAATAAAGCAGGAAATAAAACAAACAAAAAACAAAGCAGGGACAAAGAAAATACAAAAAGAAAACCGTTTCTTGATGCCAGGGAGAACAGTGTCAGAAGTTTATCCAGTCCTCGGGCTCTGCTCCGCAATGTCAGCATTCTGCCTTCCCGTCAACCCTCCCCAACCATCTTGCTGTCTCCAAAGCAACCCCCACTCAACATGAAAAAATTGAGATTGAAAAATGCAGTGCAGCATAGTAGCGGCGAAATTAAGGCACTCATACATGTGTTTTTTCCCATCTAACTGTTGCCTCCGAAACTTTTTTTTCCTTTCGTTTTTCTCTTATGCAGGCAGTAGAAATTAAAGTGCCAGATTTCAACAGAGCTTTATGGAGATGTCAGATTTTGACCTCGGGTATAAAACAGGATCTTTAATTTCAGCATGGCTTTTTTCTTAAAATCTTGTTTGCAATTTTTACATGTGTGAGTACATACATGAATTCCGCCGCTGCAAAAAAAGCACCCTAAGGCCAAAAGTCTTTTGGAGTAATTGTGAACGACTTACGGATGGGTTTCTCAATGCAATCAGCTTGTCTCCGACTTGTAATCTGCCATCCAACTGTGCTGCTCCCCCTTCCATAATCTTCGTCAAGTATATTCCGTTGTCTCCGGGAATGTGTTGGTTGCCGATTCCACCAGCAATGCTGAAGCCGAGTCCTTTTGTGCCCTTGTGCAAGACTACTTCAATGAGTTGTTGCTTTCTGCTGACGGGAGAGTGCCGTTTGACATACTGCGGAGAAGAGAGAGAGTAAGGAAAGTTGACGTTGGAGACAATCTGCTGGCCAACGTAGGATTTCGCCACTGGAAAGTGGAAGTTTAGTGATCTCGGCAAAAATTGATGTACCCAAGCTGTCAAACGGTTTGTGTACGGTTGGTTTGCTTAGCAGCGGCACTTGGTCACAGATAAAAATTATCCTTCAGACAGTTTTCGCCTTTCAGACATCATCACTCTCCCTTTAGCAGCTCTTGGATAGACCATGCAGGAAATCCACTGATTCTGGTTGAAAATTGCTGCCGAGAAAGGGCACATGAAAAGCTGTTTTCCAGATCAAATTCCATTGGTGACTTCTCTGAACGATTCCCAGACATCTACTGCCAGACAAATGCGAGACACCCACCCAAACCTTACCAAACTTGAACAAGAAACTCCAACCTAGCCTGTCCTCCCAATCTAAGGCCAACCTAAGGCAGGTGTCCAGTGAGTTGCCAGATATTCGAATCCACTGCTGAACAATGTGACGTCTGTGTGCACCCATTTTACACATGCTCGCACAATGTGAACATCAGCTGTAGACTACCCACAAAATGGGAACGGCGGTGAAGATGGGATAGCAGGAGACTACCTACCACGGGCTTGCCTGCTTGTTTCGGTTCAGGAGGTACCAGCTTCACAAATTTATTAAAACCCGCGACAACAATGATCTCGGAAGACAAATATTTTTGAAAACAACCTACCCAGCATCGCTGGACACTCGACAATCAGTTTGCATGCCAGACTACCGCCATGCGTGTTCAATTTTCCGCCAATGTTTGCAGGTCCTGTGGTTGTTCTTGCCACAAATGCAAAACGTTTTGTGCCAACAACTCAACACTTCAGATGCCTATTTATGGGCACATTATCCATTTGCAGCAGAAGTGTATCCAAAATCCAACATTACAGGCACCCATTCACTTTTTACACACACTTACAGGCACCCATTTATTTTGAGGCCAACAAAAAAAAAACAAAAGAAAAACTAAAAAAAAAAAAAATTCACGGGTACATTATCATTTCTGTGACTGTACAAAATACCCGACTTTTGGGTGTCCGGCGTCAAAGCATACGCGACACGATGCAACACAACACAAACACACTCAGGGTGTTCAATTACTGACTGCTCTCCTGATTAAAAAAAATCGCTCATATTTCCAGGTTTTCCAGATTGGACATGTAATTTTATTCCCAGATGTTCTGCAGTCCAGCTACGGGGTCTGGAGTGTTGCATCAGTGAGGATCCGAGGGGCAGATCCTCAGTCCTCGCGGATGATCTGAAAACTCAGTATTCATTTTGGGTGCAATGGGCCTATTGGATTTCCAAAAGGATACCCGAGTTCTGGCAATTATTTTCAAAAAATTGCAATGAGAATTCCCAGTGTGTTGCAGAGTCCCAAAACTCCCTCAGATTTACAGGTTTTCCAGAGTAGCAGACACCCTATACCCAGTAACGATCTCCACATACCAGTTTGACAACGTTTCCAGCACGTTTGAGAGCGTCAACGGCGATGCTGTGCGTCACGTCAACAACTGATACATCGTTGACGGATAAGATAATGTCGTTGATCTTCAAACGACCGTCGTTTGACGCTGCGCCACCTGACAGGGAGAAAACATAGCAACACAATAAGGAGGTCAAACAATAATTTTCGTATTCGTATTGTATTGCCACATTACTGTGTGTGTATGTGCGTGTGTATGTTGGTAGATAGTATGCATGCTGACTGTTTGTATGCAGGTATCCATTGTAGATTTGTTTGTAGATTGCAAGAATCGTGTGCTAGTGATGCGACCCCAATGGTGGGTGTGCCGCACTGATCGATTTAGTGACCAGTGATGAAAAATAGTGATCAAAGATGCTTTAGTGACCAGGGACGACTTAGTGATCGACTCAATGATCAGTGATGAATGAGTGATTAATGATCAGATCAAGGATGCTTCAGTGATCAGAGACAGGCGACTTAGTGATCAGTGATGACTTCTCAATGATCGGGAAAGATGATCAGGGACGACTTGCTAATCAGTGATCAAGGATGCTTTAGTAATCAGTGACAACTGTCCGGGGTGTTGACCAGTGACAACAACCAGTTAACCGACCAGTTAACAACAAAATAGGCACTGCAAAAAAAACTTCTAATCCGGTACCAGAGGTGACCGCTCGGACCACTGACACATCGGGTTGCCTTGTTTCGGTGGTCTTAAAACTTGCAAAACTCCTTCCAAAACTAAAATGGTCTGAACAATTTATCGGAATTCGCCTGGAAAATTGGGGTGAAATTAGGACAGATTGGAAAATTTGGGCCAGCCTAGTCATTGCATGGGGAATCTAACTATATATCCTGCCCTGTCCCTTAGACATGCCAATTTAAGGTTTTGAAGATATTCTGCCAAAGAAACAGAAAAAGAATTGCATTGGCAGTATGATGGCAAAACTTCGCGCTGTGTTGCATGGCCTGTTTACTTTTGTGGGCAGATGAAGCAAAGATAAAAAAGAGGCTAGGCACAATGTCACTGAAAAACTTAACTTCGCAACCTGTCCCCCAAATTTTGATGAACCTTTTCCACGGAGAAAATACCAAAAGTGGAAATTAATGCCACAAAGTGGAAGTATCAAAGTTCAAACACTTTTTGCGCAAAGCACTTTAAATCATTGTCCCACCAACAAGAAACACCAGATATGGAACGATCACCAACCTGATATTATCTTTGTTATATAAATGGCGTTATCACCGATAATGTGTGGATTATCAACACCACCAGCAATGCTGAAACCAAGTCCGGAGCTGCCACGTTCGAGAGTCAAATCCAAATACGTCCAATCGTCACCGGAACTGATGGCAGGATTTGTTTTCTGAAAAATAACAACGCATGAGATGTTTCTGATTGTTAAGCTTTGGGCCCAAATTGGGAGTTACCAACAACTGTCTGTTTGATCGTGGTTCGTTATTGAAGTCCTTCTGTCACGGAGTTGGACGACAACCATCTTTGGATATTTTATTATCTTATTTTGCTGAACGCACACATATCCTTGTCTTTAGTTTTCCGTATTTTGTCGCAACATCATTGACATCATTGGGGTGTGAGTCGGGATTTTCATTCATGTTTCGTGCAGAGAGTTGTACTGAATATTGCCTTGAGATAAGTCTAGAGTCAGTCGCTCACAGTCCCTCGAAGACGCTGGTCAACTTTCAGTAAACCTGATGCATAATAAAATGCAAGTGCGGTTTGATCAGATCGTGAACTTCGCAGGGGCTAAATTTGGAGTGACAGACATTGGACCCTTTGTTGTTTTGTGCAAACTATCAATGTCTTGTGTTATAGTTATAGTTGATTCAAGCCGGCTGTAAATAAACTCATCATGATTTCATTATCGTTGAATTCGGGTTTAATCATTCAAATCACCGCTTGCGCAAGGAACTCGTGATCGTCTGGAAGTCCAAGAGTGCACCATTACGTGGAACCAACCCAGGAACTAACCCCAAAACTCCACCCCGTGATACTTCAAGAACCTGAAGGGACAAAGAAACCGGAGCGATCTAGAAAAGCGGGAATGCAGCCATTAGCCAAATAGAACTTTCTGGCAGGCATACCTACCTTTCTTCGGTTTCTCGAAGCTGCCTACTCATTATCATGGAGGGAGGTTCTATGGCATGTTTACACAAAACTCAAGG
Source organism: Sinentomon sp. SZTP_YWyxl (assembly GCA_030068105.1). Taxonomy (NCBI): domain Eukaryota; kingdom Metazoa; phylum Arthropoda; class Protura; order Sinentomata; family Sinentomidae; genus Sinentomon; species Sinentomon sp. SZTP_YWyxl. The sequence continues at coordinate 10,977 of JASGXE010010947.1, read as the reverse complement.
TTGTTATCGCAGAAGGAATAGTGAATAAGCTGCATTTTTATGCAATGTCCCCGAAGTGCGGAGAGGACATTGGATAGACAATCACGGTGAGAAAATGTTCCTGTTAAACCCAGTGTTTTCTGAATGAAACCGGAACTCTTAGAAAAAAAAACACATTATTCAATCTCCAGCAAGATTTACAAAAATGCTTCTTCAAAGTAGCTACTTTTCTCCACTTACTTTCTTGTCTAATAAAAATGCCCCACGTTGCATTTTATGTACAAACTCCAAACAGCACCACAGATAATGGAACCTTGCAGCTTTTAAAAAGTAGCTAAAGCTCGACGAAGCAAAGTGAGGCCACTACAAGTCCAACAGCTAGGTTACCTAGGCCTAATAATATATTTTAAATATTTTATTGACAACTCTCACTGCTGCCAGCAAACGAGTCTAAACAACACGTAAACATTGAATTGGATTGGAAAACACCACAACCAATAGGTACATCAAGCCAAATGTTGATGAAAGAAACATTTCGCTAAATGGGAACATTGGGCCCAATGGAAACTTTAGGCCCAATGGAAACATTAGACCATTGAGAAAAACATTTGGCCCAATGGAAACTTTAGGCCCATTGAAAAAAAAACATTTGGCCCAATGGAAACATTAGGCCCATTAAAAAAACATTTGGCCCAATGGAAACATTAGTTAGGTACATTGAAGAAAAAAAAAATTTGGCAAAACATTTGTTTGGCTCAATGGAAACTTTAGGCCTAATAGAAACATTAGGCCCATTGAAGAAAAAAAAAACATTTGTTTGGCTCAATGGAAACTTTAGGCCTAATGGAAACATTAGGCCCATTGAAGAAAAAAAAACATTTGGCTCAATGGAAACATTAGGCCCATTGAAGAAAAAAACATTTGGCTCAATGGAAACATTAGGCCCATTGAAGAAAAAAAACATTTGGCTTATTGGAAACTTTAGGCCCAATGGAAACATTAGGCCCATTGAAGAAAAAAAAACATTTGTCTCAATGGAAACTTTAGGCCCAATGGAAACATCAGGATTCAGGCCTAGCATAGAGAGCATCGCCTCACCTGTCTGCCTTCAGCATGTGTCCCACCAATGAGAGATCCTGTGCTGATATTCGTCCCGACCCCAGCCACTGCTCCGGTGACCCCGGGTGGTGAGCTGAGAGGCTGCTGTTGATAGAGCTGTTGTTGACTCTGATTCTGTTGTTGCATGTAGATGTTCGACAGACGTGGAAGTTCATCGGGTGATGAAGACTTGAGGGGTGGGGATGGCGGTGGGGGAGGCAGAATATCGTCGCCCTGATACAGTGGCTTCTGAAACAAACACATAAGTGTGCATTAATTAAAAATACAAAAGGGTGGAATGAGTAGCTGACAATGAACATGCTGGAGGGCAAACACCACTTAGCAACATCACTCAGAGCTCGTCATCAGTCTGATGCAGTCAGTAGGTATACCTAAATCAAATCAATAAAGCTAGTAAATCCGATCGGTACCGAAGTCTAATCAGTCTGGGCAATTATCACTACCTGGTTAAGGCATTCGACATTAATCAAGCGGGCTGGTGCAATTGTCATTGACCTGGCTAAGGCATTCGCTAAAGTCACTTCCCATTCTTTCTCTAAACTAATGCCACTGGTGGGGTGGGGATCTGGCTGCTGAACTTTTCTCCTCATCTCCACTTGTGGAGAGGACTGCTAGGAGGCCACTCAGTCAGTTTTTGTTTTCAAGTTTATTAGGGTCTCTGTCATTTTGAGCCCCCCCCCCACAAGGCCTGCTTACCAAGACCATGCGAGTGTTGGCCAACAAATGAAGAGGCAGGAAAATGTGTAAACAAACTTACATTGTTGTTAGTAATGATTGGAGCAATGGGTCCGTCGTTTGCCTCCCATTTATTTGCAATCCTGATAGTCTCAGCTGTTTTTTGCTGAACAGACTTTGTGTCGTCCAGTAATATCAGCTCGTAAAATTCTTGAATGTCTGTTAGGGATGTAAAAATCATTCAACATGTAGGCCTAAAGCTCACTAGAAAAGAAATCATCAAGACAAAATGTATAGGCCCAAACTGCAGGTGGGGTTGGCACTTCACAGGTTGGAGTAAAAAGCAAATAAGTAAAAATAGCAACTGGCACCTTCACATGTTGAGGAAAAAATAGTGAGTCACAACTCCAAAATCCCTGTCAGTGGAAGTTGAAATGTGGAATCTTCAGTCGATGTTTTAACAACTTTGACATTTCAAAGTTTGTTTTTGCAGGCCGTTTCGTGTCAGATAACTTTTATACCATCGTTTTAGCTTCCACTAAAAAGATATTAGCAATCAATGACCCTCGTATTAACTCAACCACTAAAAAGGATTTTAAGCATGATTCATTGAAATAGGTAGGTAGGTACCTACCTAAGTACCTACCACCTAGAGCTTGTCTCTACTTGTGTCACAAATGTCTTTTTCCAGCACAAGGAAAAAGACGATCTCAAAATTGTTAAACCCGTTGGGCGAGAATACAGTAAGCTGGCGAAAAGTTGAATCATAACCACTCAGAAAACTCACCAAGAAGTGCTTGAAAAAGTCTCGACTTGAAAATGCGGATGACTCGTTCGATGGCAAGCCTGAGCTGCCGATCCTGAGGTTTCGACAACCTCGCATAATAATCCTCCAGAAGCTCAAGAGCTCGATGCGCCTCTGAAGATTATATGAGAAAGACAAAGAAAGAAAACTTAATGAAAACTCAGCAAGGCAAAATGAGCAGAATAATGTTATGTTGACAAAAATACAGATGCACAGAAATGAGAGGAGAGAAACTGAGAGGAAAAAGGCTACCTCATCTAACTGTGTGCGTGAAAGACTTGCTCTGCAAATATAAGAAGTGATTGGCCAGATACCGAGGCACTGATAGTTTTGACAGGTTTTCATGCCACAAAGGCGATCATGAATTATCGTGAACAGCAAAGTTAATCACACAGGACTTGAGAATGGGGAGGTAGGGGAAGAAACACGGCCATCAACATAGGCCCTCACATGTGATTAAGTAAAACTGTCAGTCCAACTGATCAGTTATTGATGGTCTGTAGGATTTACAGTCTGTTTCTAGGCCTAAGTAGGTACCTACCTGCATGTGTGGACACAAAACATCACCCATCTTACCTACCTGCCAGTTCTGTCTTGACACTTTGAACTAACCAACCGTGGGGGCCTTGCAGTGGAGAGATCATGAAGCGGGTGACGGAAGCAGGCGATACGACTACGTCAATGAGTAAAAAAGAGTTGAGCTGACGATGGCTATGGCTTGAAAGATCTCCTCTGTGAGTTTTTATTTTTATTTTGTGACTTTTTGTTTTCACTCCTTGACGGGGTCGTATAGCCTGCTTCCTTCATCAGCAATGCTGACCACTGCCTACAAACACTTGTGACGGGGTTAACACTAACTCCGAGCTGAATGGTAAATTTGTGCCATCTGCTCCAATGGAAAAATATTCAACTACCTCGGCAAGGTAACGCTACCTCCTCCGCCGTTAAAGGAGGAGAAAGGAAAATGGTACAATGAATAGGCCTATTGGGTTAAATTTATCTGCAGGACCGTCCAGCCGGCCCGGTAGGTAACGAAAAATCTCTGCACGCCTGTAGGATTTTTACAGGCCCGTAAACTTTTCGTTAACCTCACTTTTGAGCAACAAAAAGTGTCTGAACTTTTTTCTGGCCTGGTGCGACAGTGTGGGGTTACTCACTGCTGTGCAGAAATTTGCATGAACCTTAAGAGTTCCATGAACTAAACCAGACAAGACATCTAGATTGACGTCACAGACGCAGAGAATTGCCATCGGGCCTACCTAACTGCCGATAAAAAAGAGACTACGCCAATGTTTAGATAATGGCAGCATGACGAAATTTTGCAGAGTTTTTCATAGAGTTTCAAAAGAGTTGCAAATTTCAAAGAGTTCAAATTTCATAATGGATGATTTTCTTGGGAGAACAGTAAACAACTAGGCCTCCCTTGGTACAGTGGCGAGATCAATTTCGACCCTTAGCAACAACTTCTTCCTTAAGTTCCGAGTGATGAAGCGCTCGGAATAAGCTCTAACAACTGGCAGAAATCCTGACAAGTCAGATGCAGTCAGTATGCAGCTTCTCCATTTACACTTTGGAGTTAAGCTTATGCTGTGTAAGGTACCAGGTAAGATTATTTTCAATTGAACAGATAGGTAGCTAGGTGTGGATGCGAACATAATTATTATTCTATCCCGTTTCATATTTTGCACTGATTGTTTTGCTCACTGGTTTATCACTCCTTGGCCAAAAAATTCTGCTTCAAACTGCCACAGTCCATTTTCCCCTGGACCCACGATCCGGGAAACAACTAAATAGAATGGAAAACCAGTGAGCAAGGAAGCAAAACTAAATACGAAAGGGAGATATGTATTCCTACCTTGTGCAAAAAGGGAAACTGTACTCTGCTACCACACCTTTTCCTAATGAAAAAAGCAAAGGTGAGTGCGTGTTGTAAATTGGAAATATTGGTGCCTGGTGGAGCGGTGCATGTCGAAATGTTCGAGAGAATAAAACTGCAAGTAGGAGTTCTGTGCAATCATACGTGATGTACAAGAATGATCTTACCACCTTGCTTACGGACTGGCATCTCGATATCTGTTGTGGTAGGTATCGTAACCTGCTTCACCAAGCCGGAAGCAGGTAAAGGCTGGAAGGCAGGTATCTGCAGACACAGAACCGCAATCACTTTCTAAACGATTGCACTTGTTAACGATTGAATGATCAAATATCAATGTAGGCGCCTGCCACCTATGATCAGCATTAAGAAAAATTCATTGAAAACAAGAAGCCAAATTGCCAACAATCCCTTGAAGAAACAAGTACCTAAGAAATAAGAATACTCAGGAGTCAGGGGCCTTATTTCAGAAAGTCTCTTAGCACCGCACAGCCCAATCACTGTTTAGCAAGTTTCCCCAATGCAACACAGGCATTTTAAGCTGGTAAGCACCGACTTGAAATTTTGGCCGTATCGAAAGCCAAAGCAAAAGATCTCAGCCCTCCATTCAGAATGCTTTTCCATTATGCACTCATGCAATAATTCATAAATCACTGTCATGCAATTCATAAATTCAGATGTCACTAAACCATGGAATTTTAATTATTTTAAACGAAAGAAAAATTAAAAAAAATCGATTTAAATCGGAGGCAAAAAAATCAGATTTAAATCAAATGATTTAAATCATTTGATTTAAATCGGACCCCTTGATTTAAATCGTGATTAAATCAAATGATTTAAATCATTTGATTTAAATCAAGCAACCCTGAGCACCACTAAGATGGTTATCAAGTGAAACTTTTTGCAAATTTCCTTCTCTCCAAAGCTTTGTCAAACTTGGAATGGTTCTAAAATAGGTTCCTATTTAGAACGTTCGCATTCGGAAAAGAGAGAAGGCAACCCTGATGCTCCGAATCCCCACCTGCCCACCAGTGTGTCCCTTGCAGACTTCGGTCAACGCATCAACACGAAGCACAATGACTTGGATTTCAACAGTTTTTTTTTTTTTTTTTTTTTTTTTTAGTTCAACTTTTTTTTTTACTTTTTAACTTCAGAGACGCTTGCAAACTTCAGCTCCCAGAAAAGCCAATTCAGCAACTCAGCCAGAGAGACGCCAATTCAGGTGAAATGCTGCACATTTTTTTTTCTATTTTTATTTACCTATTTTTTATTTTATTTATTTTTTTCAATTATCTGCAAGTCAATGGAAGTTCACCTACTTCCTGGAAGGGACTCAGAACGAGACAACATGATTCAAAATCGATCCACTCTGAGCAAGGATCACACTGAATCAAATCAGAGGGAGACGAAGGGTTGGCATTTGAATTTTTGTGGCAGTAGGCCTAGAAACAGCAAACAGGATTTTGGCGCAGCAATTGCAATTGGGATACGAGTTGGGGTTTGGGTTGAATGCGGACGTGGATTTAGGGTCGATATCACTGCAGAAAAACAAAAGAAGCTGAAAAGGGGAAAAACTTAATCGGCAGGTAGGTACCTACCTATAAGGTATACCTAAGAGACGAGCTGCTGCAGCCTGAGACTCCAAACCAAATAATGGATCGACAGAGATTCGATATTTGAGGAGAAACGCAGATAGGGAGCAACTAAAATGCCTATCAAAATCTGCTTGACCCTTGACACTTGACGAACCGACTAGAAAGGGTGGTCCCAGAAAACCGGACAGGACTGCCGGACAGGACCTCCGGACTGACCCAGACGGGTCAGGTTAGGTCAGATTAGGTTAGGATAGTCTATCCTAACCTGATCTAACCTAACCCGTCCGGGTCGGTCTGGCGTTCCGGCGGTCCTGTCCGGTTTCCAGGGACCACCACTAAAAAGCTCGACGGCTGCTTGACGTTGCAGGGATGACCAAAGTCGTATAGACCTAATCGAAAATGAAACGGGTGCGTTTGCCGTGTGTTCGACAACATTTTTCGTGCTCAACAGGGGTTTCACGGCATTTTGCTTTGCTTGATACCAATTGATTTTCCTGCATTTTCACTCACTTGACAGGCGTTGGTCAGCATTTTCGTTTGGAAGAGAGGTGCTTGCAGATTGACGGAAGTTTGACGGCATACTGCGGGTAACTTTGATAGCATTTTGATGCTCAAAATACAAGCTTTTGCAGTGCAATGGGACCGTTCTGGGCCTGTTTTTCTGAAAGAATGACCTTCAATGTACAGAATCAGATGCAGATTCTGTGGTGTGCCGGTTACACTCTCTTTAGCAGACGGATGAAGTAGAAAAACCCCTGAATTTTAATCAAAGTTACCTACCCCGTTTTACGGTATTTTGGCATGGCGGTGCCTGGTGGAGCGGTGCATGTCGAAATGTTCGAGAGAATAAAACTGCAAGTAGGAGTTCTGTGCAATCATACGTGATGTACAAGAATGATCTTACCACCTTGCTTACGGACTGGCATCTCGATATCTGTTGTGGTAGGTATCGTAACCTGCTTCACCAAGCCGGAAGCAGGTAAAGGCTGGAAGGCAGGTATCTGCAGACACAGAACCGCAATCACTTTCTAAACGATTGCACTTGTTAACGATTGAATGATCAAATATCAATATAGGCGCCTATGGTCAGCATTAAGAAAAATTCATTGAAAACAAGAAGCCAAATTGCCAACAATCCCTTGAAGAAACAAGTACCTAAGAAATAAGAATACTCAGGAGTCAGGGGCCTTATTTCAGAAAGTCTTAGCACCGCACAGCCCAATCACTGTTTAGCAAGTTCCCCAATGCAACACAGGCATTTTAAGCTGGTAAGCACCGATTTGAAATTTTGGCCGTATCGAAAGCCAAAGCAAAAGATCTCAGCCCTCCATTCAGAATGCTTTTCCATTATGCACTCATGCAATAATTCATAAATCACTGTCAAGCAATTCATAAATTCAGATGTCACTAAACCATGGAATTTTAATTATTTTAAACGAAAGAAAAATTTAAAAAAAATCGATTTAAATCGGAGGCAAAAAAATCAAAAAAATCTGATTTAAATCAAATGATTTAAATCATTTGATTTAAATCGGACCCCTTGATTTAAATCGTGATTAAATCAAATGATTTAAATCATTTGATTTAAATCAAGCAACCCTGAGCACCACTAAGATGGTTATCAAGTGAAACTTTTTGCAAATTCTCTCCAAAGCTTTGTCAAACTTGGAATGGTTCTGAAATAGGTTCCTATTTGAGAACGTTCGCATTCGGAAAAGAGAGAAGGCAACCCTGATGCTCCGAATCCCCACCTGCCCACCAGTGTGTCCCTTGCAGACTTCGGTCAACGCATCAACACGAAGCACAATGACTTGGACAGGGCTCGACTAAAACACTTAACGAAATCGCTTAACGCTTAACGCTTAACAAAACGACTAAAACACTTAACACGCACTTAACACTTAACAAATCAGGGATGTCCAACCTTTTCCGATTTTTTTTCTTTCTCAGTCATGCTTAACGCTTAACACTTAACGCTTAACAAAACGACTAAAACACTTAACACGCACTTAACACTTAACAAATCAGGGATGTCCAACCTTTTTCCGATTTTTTTTTCTTTCTCAGTCATGCTTAACGCTTAACACTTAACGCTTAACAAAACGACTAAAACACTTAACACGCACTTAACACTTAACAAATCAGGGATGTCCAACCTTTTTCCGATTTTTTTTCTTTCTCAGTCATGCTTAACGCTTAACACTTAACGCTTAACAAACGACTAAAACACTTAACACGCACTTAACACTTAACAAATCAGGGATGTCCAACCTTTTTCCGATTTTTTTTTCTTTCTCAGTCATGCTTAACGCTTAACACTTAACGCTTAACAAAACGACTAAAACACTTAACACGCACTTAACACTTAACAAATCAGGGATGTCCAACCTTTTTCCGATTTTTTTTCTTTCTCAGTCATGCTTAACGCTTAACACTTAACGCTTAACAAAACGACTAAAACACTTAACACGCACTTAACACTTAACAAATCAGGGATGTCCAACCTTTTCCGATTTTTTTTTCTTTCTCAGTCATGCTTAACGCTTAACACTTAACGCTTAACAAAACGACTAAAACACTTAACACGCACTTAACACTTAACAAATCAGGGATGTCCAACCTTTTTCCGAATTTTTTTTCTTTCTCAGTCATGCTTAACGCTTAACACTTAACGCTTAACAAACGACTAAAAACACTTAACACGCACTTAACACTTAACAAATCAGGGATGTCCAACCTTTTTCCGATTTTTTTTTCTTTCTCAGTCATGCTTAACGCTTAACACTTAACGCTTAACAAAACGACTAAAACACTTAACACGCACTAACACTTAACAAATCAGGGATGTCCAACCTTTTTCCGATTTTTTTTCTTTCTCAGTCATGCTTAACGCTTAACACTTAACGCTTAACAAAACGACTAAAACACTTAACACGCACTTAACACTTAACAAATCAGGGATGTCCAACCTTTTCCGATTTTTTTTTCTTTCTCAGTCATGCTTAACGCTTAACACTTAACGCTTAACAAAACGACTAAAACACTTAACACGCACTTAACACTTAACAAATCAGGGATGTCCAACCTTTTTCCGAATTTTTTTCTTTCTCAGTCATGCTTAACGCTTAACACTTAACGCTTAACAAAACGACTAAAACACTTAACACGCACTTAACACTTAACAAATCAGGGATGTCCAACCTTTTTCCGATTTTTTTTCTTTCTCAGTCATGCTTAACGCTTAACACTTAACGCTTAACAAAACGACGAAAAACACTTAACACGCACTTAACACTTAACAAATCAGGGATGTCCAACCTTTTTCCGATTTTTTTTCTTTCTCAGTCATGCTTAACGCTTAACACTTAACGCTTAACAAAACGACAAACACACTTAACACGCACTTAACAAATCAGGGATGTCCAACCTTTTTCCGATTTTTTTTTTCTTTCTCAGTCATGCTTAACGCTTAACACTTAACGCTTAACAAAACGACAAAACACTTAACACGCACTTAACACTTAACAAATCAGGGATGTCCAACCTTTTTCCGATTTTTTTCTTTCTCAGTCATGCTTAACGCTTAACACTTAACGCTTAACAAAACGACAAAACACTTAAACGCACTAACACTAAAAATAGGGATCCACCTTTTTCCGATTTTTTTTTCTTTTCAGTTGCTTAACGCTTACATTAACGCTTAACAAACGATAACACTTAACAGACTTAAAACTAAAAATCAAGGGACCAACCTTTTTCCGATTTTTTTTCTTTCTCAGTCATGCTTAACGCTTAACACTTAACGCTTAACAAAACGACAAAACACTTAACACGCACTTAACACTTAACAAATCAGGGATGTCCAACCTTTTTCCGATTTTTTTTTCTTTCTCAGTCATGCTTAACGCTTAACACTTAACGCTTAAAAAACGACAAAAACACTTAACACGCACTTAACACTTAACAAATCAGGGATGTCCAACCTTTTTCCGATTTTTTTTTCTTTCTCAGTCATGCTTAACGCTTAACACTTAACGCTTAACAAAACGACTAAAACACTTAACACGCACTTAACACTTAACAAATCAGGGATGTCCAACCTTTTTCCGAATTTTTTTTTCTTTCTCAGTCATGCTTAACGCTTAACACTTAACGCTAAACAAAACGACTAAAACACTTGACACGCACTTAACACTTAACAAAAGGAATGTCCAACTTTTTTCCGATTTTTTTTTCTTTCTCAGTCATGCTTAACGCTTAACACTTAACGCTTAACAAAACGACTAAAACACTTAACACGCACTTAACACTTAACAAATCAGGGATGTCCAACCTTTTTCCGATTTTTTTTTCTTTCTCAGTCATGCTTAACGCTTAACACTTAACGCTTAACAAAACGACTAAAACACTTAACACGCACTTAACACTTAACAAATCAGGGATGTCCAACCTTTTTCCGAATTTTTTTTCTTTCTCAGTCATGCTTAACGCTTAACACTTAACGCTTAACAAAACGACTAAAACACTTAACACGCACTTAACACTTAACAAATCAGGGATGTCCAACCTTTTTCCGAATTTTTTTTTCTTTCTCAGTCATGCTTAACGCTTAACACTTAACGCTTAACAAAACGACTAAAACACTTAACACGCACTTAACACTTAACAAATCAGGGATGTCCAACCTTTTTCCGAATTTTATTTTCTTTCTCAGATATGCGTGACGCCTTAACGCTTAACACTTAACACTTAACGCTTAACGCGTTAACGCGTAAAGCGTCAGATATGCTTAACGCTTAACGCTTAACACTTAACACTTAACGCTTAACAAAACGACTAAAACACTTAACACGCACTTAACTGTTAACAAATCAGGGATATCCAACTTTTTTTCCGAATTTTTGTTCTTTTGCAGATATGGTTAAAAACCT